>JAECUM010020687.1:0-20647 GCA_016617855.1 Megalonaias nervosa | reverse complement strand
TTAATCTAGACAATGCAATGACCAAATTTTCAATTTTGATTTTCAACCATGAATTAAAAGCAGTTGAGGTTTTCAATTGAAAATTTTGTTTTGACACCATTGATTGTAATGCATACTAGTGCTTCATGAACCAAAATTTTGATAAAATCACTGATTTAATCACCCACTTATATTGGTTGTATGTCAGTTATTACCAGTTATTTTTTTTTTTTAAGGTAACCTGATGACAGTGATAATTCGTTGAATTCAGGGACAGAAGATATTTCCTAGTACAGGAAATGCCTTTATCATGAAAAATGCAATGATATCTCAAAACCAGTTAAAACTGAATTGATCACCAAAACTTTAAACTTGATGTAAGTTGGTCATAATTCATTTGAGCTTGTGTGACAACATTTTCTGAAAGTAATGTTGCTGGAACATTTGCTGTGTTCATGTGAAACTTTAGTACAATAGAAACAGTAGGCCCAAACTATGTTCTCACTTTCATTGGCAAAGTAGAGATATTGTTTGGCAGCTGTTGTACTGAAGGCTTTTCCATTTAAATGTACAAGGTACCCAGGGAAGGCAGATTTCATATATGCCAGGGTACTCTGATTATTCAACTAGTTTAAATGAAAATGATAAAATATTCTAACTTGCATCTGTGGGTGACTATTCCATGTTGAAAGAGCCTGCCTGGGTCTTAAATACGTTTTACTTCAACATCCCTGAGTATGACAGCTTGTTGAATATGTTTACACAAATATCTCAGAGAAATTAAGTTTGGTTGGAGTCTTTTTAAGCATACGTAGAAAACTGGATTTGTTTAAAACTGAAGCAATTTTATAATTTGCTTTAATCTTTTGCACCTTATATTTAGACTTATTTGGTGAAAAGGTTATTGAGACATAGACAAAAGAAATTTTACGGGTGTCTTTGTTACTAACATATTAGATGACCTCATGATTCAAAATGTAGAGGCCACAGAAGCATTTATCAACGCCTGCCCTAAGGTCGATTAAATTAGACCTCAATCTGTCTACCTGTCTCTTCAAAGAGCTTAATTGTTCAGTTTTTAAATGTGAAAATGTCTTATATCTTTATCTGATACAAAAGCATTCAGTACTTGCATTGGGAAGATTGTAAAGGAATTTACTGGAATTCCAACTTTCTAACTTATCGCAAGACTTGATAAAACGAGAACGAAAGTTTCATGACACGAGTCTGTTGTAATTGACAGCATTCTTCTGGAGTGCATGCAGCAGTGCTTATCAGAAAATGGTTTTCCATAACTGGGTATGGTGCCATTTAATTCGTTAATATTTAAAAATGACCTTTAGTGGCGTGTCAGCAACTCTAACTTCAGGGATTTTCTGCACTAGCTTGCCAGTGTCATGTATATACTGGACTGCACAGGCTTTATGATGACAATAGCTGTATAGAGACTTTATTAGTTCAATGCTGAATTTGTCATTTACATTGACAAACATGCCAGTTGCATTTCCAACCTGTGCCAATTAGGGGTATTATTTGCAATAAACAAAGCATCTTCTTTCAGTGATCCAAGCCATGGATAACAATCAGTTCAGTGTGATTGAAAATTTCTTTGTCTCATTGATGTCATATTTGACATGTTTTGCTGCCACAGAGCCTGGCTGATGTTCCTTTGGAGAAGTAGTTCTCCAACTCAGTAACAGCATTGTTTTTTCCCTCCACTTTCACAGGAAAATTTCTTTTCCAAATATTCCCTGTAACCTTCCTTGCAAAAAATAAGTTAACTAATTTTATCCACATAGTAAGGATGATTTATAGCTTCATTTTGACAAAAGAGGTTATCCTTGCTTCTGATTCCATTGATTTAATTTAGTCTGTACCTTTGCATGGACTCGAAAGCTAGATTAAGTTTCACGTAAGTGTGTACATAACAGATATCTGTCTTTACAACATGGCAGTTGGGGTCATAAACTGTCAACCTCATTATCTACTGGACCACATTATATTGAAAACTTCAACACGTCTGTATTGAGAGTAGAATTATATACCAAACTGTGGAATAGCAAGTTTTATCTAAATGTTTGGAATAATGGCATTTTGAAAAGGAAATGAAACTTCAAGACCTTTTTTTTTGAGACCATATTGTTGTACATTCATGTTTTTTATCAAGGGGTCCGTAGTAGTACCATGTTTTATCCAGAATTGTGTTAAAATGAAGTACATTATAAAGGGGCAGCTGTATTTGACAGATTTATTGTAATGTTTGACTTAGAAATTTGACCTTGTATAATTGTACTGCTGTTTAAAATGCACACTATTTGCAGGGGCAATTGTTATCAACTAGATAGACTTCATTGACATTTTCATTTGATAAAATTTGTTACATTCTTATTGCTTTTTATTTTGCAGCTTCCAGTTGATGAAGACATAGATCTGAGTGATATGGATTTTTGAAAGATGAATTGTGATCAGCATCTATGTACTATTGAATTATCATTTTATTGACATGTGAATATGTTTAGTAATCATGGTGTACATGAGTTGATGTCTACATTGTATACATGTATGTGAATGGGCTCTAATATGAAACCTTGAATTTTGTATCAGTCTTGAAATTGTTTGAAAGGAAGTATTAGTGAAAGTTTGCAAGTAATGGTATTAGTAATGTTTTCTTTGGGGAAAAAAATTTAAGTAACATTTAATATCTATGCTAGTAAAGAAAGACAAATTATTCCACTTGTATTGCATCACTGAACAAGGAAACCAGCGTTCATGTTGCTGTTAGGGACCAAAATTTAATTTCAGTGAGGGCATCCTGGGGTTTTCTTGTAAGCAGACACTTTTTTCCCTTTTCAACTTGAGATAATTTATCTGTTGGAACTAATATTAGGGATATTAGATTATAATAAAGATAAAAATAATAATAATAAGTACTTTTATACAACTCTGAGCAAAAATGTTTTTTCCAAGTCTTTTGAGTCAGAATTTGTTTTCCCCAAAATCCATGCCACACACTCTCCAAATCATTAAATGTTTGGTCCCTTACAAGTCATTGATGTCATAAATGTGGTGTCATTCCATTTTTGAAAAAGTACAAAACATGATAAAAGAGTTTGGAAGATTTCTCTCCAAAGATATTTGCTCAGTCAGAAATGATGTCTTGATTTATATAGCATTATTTTATATGCAGTCATGTACTAAACTTTAGTGTGTTCCGACTCGAGTTTGAAAATCGGGTGAAGATTTGTTAAAATGTTGCAACAGCTGTTTCTTTTCATAGTGCATGAATTCATTGAGTTTTAAATATTTATTTGAAGCTCCTTTTATGAAAATGCATTCATTAATAAACTTATGTTAAGAAAATGTTTTGATTTACTTTATCCTTTTTATTTATCAGTTCTTTCATGCATTCATTCTACTTTTCATTGTCAGCATATTCCATCTGAAAGAAAAAGAACTGATTACTGTTGCATTAATTCTTTTAGTTAATATAATATCTCTGTAATAGCTTGGAAGGACTGAGCACAAAATAAAAATCACAAATACACTTCTCCATGCATATGTAGTTTTTCAGCCAAGTTTTTTGAAAATGAACTGATTACTGTCGGATTAATTTTTTTTAGTTGTTAATATATCATCTTTGCAGTAGGTTGGAAGGATTGGGCAAAAACAAAAATATAGTCACAAGTACACTTCTAATGATATACATGTATGCAGTGTTCAGCCAGATTCAAGAAAAAACTGCGCCAGTTGGCACCCATCATTTGATAAACTGGGCCAAAACCAGGGTTGTTCGATTCAAATTAGATGATTTGAATCACTCAAAAAGAAAGTCGCCCAAATGATTTGATTTTTTTTACATATGATAAACTAGATTTTTTTACCTAAATCACTTGCAAAGTAACACTTGAATGTCTTACATTCGAGACGCAAGCATAAATTAGTAGATCTGTCCCAACTGTTATTTGGTTGTGACCCTGTCATTTGATTTTTCTGAGCCTCATGACCCTGTTTCCATATTTTTTAAAGTTTTGTCACCCTAAATAAAATTTCTGGTGACAACCATATAATTAAATGTTTTACATAGCGTGCGTTACATGCTATCTGTGTGTTAACCCAGACAACTGAATTTACTGTAGAATTGTCCAGTTTGATGCCTCCAACCATATTCTGACAAGCACAGGAGAAGTTCAGATACACAGGACTCTAAGGGACCCTAGGCTCCAGATCAAATACATGTGAAATTCTTGGAGGATGCACTGTTTCTTAGTATAACGTGTCCACTGGGCATGCCTTATTTTCTCCCCTGTGATGCTGCCCTTTTTATATTTTTGGTCAGCCATGGCTGATCTGTGGAATAGCTAATGGCTAGACTTAGTAATACAGCATGAAATCAGTGAGACTAATTAAAAGTTATACCTGCTATGATATGACAACTTAAACATGTTCCGTAGAATTTGTATGTTAGCACATGCACTTGTTCAGCGTATAAACGATTCCCTTTGTTGTTTTAACAGTTTTTAAATTGTGACAATGTGTATATATCATGAAAGTAATCAATACTTTCTCCTAGTTTTAGTTGAACAATACTGTCCACTCATTAATATGAAGATAGTAGTCTTTAGGGCACCACAGTATCAGTAAACACTGAGTGCAGTAAAATACTTTGAGACAGACTTGTGACAAAAATGACCAATTACTGACAAAAAGTGGGCTATAGTGAGAGCACATGTGAAAACAAAAATGAACTTGGAATTTATATTTAATGCCAACTCGGTGTTGACTATGGTGAATGATGGTTATAAAAATGTCAACTACAAATTTGAGAACTTGGATACCCAGGTGGGAGAAGCAGTTCCCATGGTGTAAAAAACATCTAATCAGACAGTACAGTCATAGCAACTTGTGAAAGATTTAGGAAAGCAAAACGATTTCACTATAAATGGAAGTAGTAGTATGCAGACATCAGCCCTTAGCCATGGTGAATTGAACTTGGATCATTTAATTGTGATTGAGGGTTATGTCAATTTGGAGAGGGTAGCTTTACTTGAAGATGTCAATAACCACAATGCATTTATTAAGTCAAAATACAGTAAAAAGTAAAGAAATGAACAGATTTGAAAAACTGGTTTGCAGTTTTGAGACAATTAATGAAAACAGAAAAAGTTTCTTGCTATTGCAATTGACTTGTAATTAATTTTCCTTCTGAAAGCCGAACACTCCAGGAAAATCATTTGAGAGGCTTGACATAACTGTACTCTCCTCCAACATTGTAGTTATGTCTTGTAAGATTTCACCTTAAGTAATTTCTTGTGGGGGTTTTCTCGCCATAGTGAAATCTAATTCTTTGTCAGAAGTTGAACTTTCTGTTCCACCATCACACCTTCATCTTGATTTTTGTGGGTTTATCAGCTTGTTCATTAGTGTGTGCACATCAGTGGGAATTGTTACTGCTTCCATTATTTGAGCATGGTACTGTGGTAAAGAAAATAGTTATCCATCTTTCCAGATCTACCTCATAGCAAAACATTGCTTGGTTTACAAATGATAAATGGTGCTACATATGTGAACAGAAGCATTTGCTTATAAGAATTGCTGCAACTTCAAATTTTTTGTTTAAAGTTTAAATAAAGGGGAGTGACATCAAGACATCATTTTCAATTGTTGTATGTTGTTTAATGAAGACTATTGCAAGTTGGTTGCATGCAGATCTTGTTCTTTACCAATATATACTATGGAATATACCTAGTACATAGCTATTTCCAGAAAATCTGAGCTGAATGTGTAATACAAGTCTGATCATAGTGATCAGCGCAACTGGAGAAGACTGCTTTAAAGTCTTTGTTGATGCGCAAAAGGCAGTTACTGTGTAAATCAGACATTTCATGCAAGTCTTATGGATCTTTGGCCTATAAGTAACAGAAAGAAGTGTTAATGTTACAACTCTTGAACTAAGTAACAGAAAGAAGTGTTAGTGTTACAACTCTTGAACTAAGTAACAGAAAGAAGTGTTAGTGCTACAACTCTTGAACTAAGTAACAGAAAGAAGTGTTAGTGTTACAACTCTTGAACTAAGTAACAGAAAGAAGTGTTAGTGTTACAACTCTTGAACTGAGTAACAGAAAGAAGTGTTAGTGTTACAACTCTTGAACTAAGTAACAGAAAGACATGTTAGTGTTACAGCTCTTGAAGTAAGTAACAGAAAGAAGTGTTAGTGTTACAACTCTTGAACTAAGTAACAGAAAAGTACTTCCAGCGAGTTTTGTAAAATTCAACAGATCTCTTTTGCAGCACTTCATCTCTGTTTTGCCGAAATCCCCCAAGGGCATATCCTAGCTGAAACATGGCATGTATGAACCAAAGTAATGGAGAATATTTTCTCCAATTTCTAGTTGTATTATATTGAATCTAATGTAGATTTTCTCAAAGCTTCTGACATGAGACAACCTTACATAAAGCAGTCAGGATTAAGTAGAAAATATGATTTCTTTGTATAAAAAAATGGTTACGAGTACATTTTGAAAGTGCCTTTAATATTTACTTTTTACTGCTTCAGATAACTCGTGATCTGTATTACCTTTTTCAAAAAGTAGGTCAATGTGACTTTTGACATTCCATTGACCACACAATATTGCTTTATAGAAGCTTCTCGTACTGTAGCTGGTTCATTCATGACATGAACTGTGATCATAAGTGCAACAGCTGAAAGTAGGTCACTGTGACCATATCAACCTTTCATGTTTTAGTCATTTTCTCTCGGTCCTTCCTTATGCAGTCACGAAAATAGATTTGCGTGCATCCAAAAATGTAAAACACAACATAAAATAGGTCAATGTAGCCTCAAGTAATGATAAAGCTACACTGGGACAAATACTCAACACTGTCTACAAGAATTGTGGAAAAACAGGCTGCTAAAGGAGGAATTGCTGCTAAGAAAATTTGAAAAAAAGGAGAACATAATTCGATGCCTTCTTTATTGAATAACAGTTTTAAGCAGAATGAAGATAACCAATGGAACCCGAGGCTAATGCACTCAAGGATTTACCTAGTGAACCAAATATTGTTCCGTCAAAAGTGGCTTCCAGTGCTCTTAAAGATCCAGAATGTGAATTTGTTGACGTGGCTAGAAACACTTGTACCATACTGTTTCTATATTTCATGAACATCAGAAATATATTTCTTTACATGCAAAAGATGCAGTGCATTGGTACATCTTTTGAGCAAAATGTTAGGAAAACGAGAAGTAAAGAAACATTTTTAATCTGTATTAAAAATGTGTATGAAAGTTATGTCAAATTCATATTTATATACTCAGTACATTGAAACGGGCATTATTACTAGTTTTAACTAAATACATGTATTTAGTTTCTGTTGTTCTTACAGGACTGATGATGTCATCTGTGATGGATAAAATATGTATTTCTAAACACTGATGCAATGTCAAGCCACTTCTTGATGATCTACCATACATATATGCACAGGCTCTTGTGACAGTTTATAGCTTGCAAGAAAATGTCAAGACCACTTCTTGATCATCTACCATACATATACAAACAGGCTCTTGTGACAGTTTATAGCTTGCAAGAAATGTCAAGGCCACTTCTTGATCATCTACCATACATATACGCACAGGCTCTTGTGACAGTTTATAGCTTGCAAGAAATCAATACAAAGGGCTCAGAAGAATACACTGTTTATTTTCCCAATCAGCCAGCATCAATTTGTTGCTGGGGAGAAACGTAATGCCGGTATAACATGGTTCCCTTTACTCCAGGGACATAAACATTATTACATCAACTCTCTCAACCTGACAGTCTTTTGTTGGCTTCTGCAGAGGTCTCGGAAACGCTTAATCACGCGTATTTGGACGTCAATTTTTTTCTGGGACGCAGAAAATCACTTAGACGGGAGTCCTCCGCAAGCATGCAATAAGTGTGCGGCAAAATTCAAAGACTTGCCAGTCCTGCTTTGTGGGAAAGTGTGTTGATCAATTAGCTGTGCTGATATTTACAACGACATAATTGGGTGGCTGAAAGACCCCTTGACGTACATGTTGCCATTATAAGAGTATATCAAAAGAACACGATGCAATAGCTGGGCGGCAAGTTCAGACTTTGACTGGCGGCTGGGTAGGAGAATGTACTGATATTTACAGTGATTGAATTCAGAGGCAGAAATACCCAGAGATGTACATGTGGTCATGTATAAGAGTACGTTAAATAAACAACTTTAGCTTTCATTATTGTGTTCATTTCCGAATGTAGCGGAATAAGCAGTGAACGTGACCTCGTAATAGAGTCCGAGTTTCCTCTGACTCTTGCCACCCCATTTTTGATATTTGGACATTTATGTTGGAGCGTAGGGTCAGAGTCCATTCCGTATCGAAAAGTTGGAATTCGCCAACACCATATGGTGTCTGAATAGGGTAGCCGCTTACTAGCCGGCCTAGCAAACTTTAATAACCTTTCATGGAGATATACCTGCATGAAATCGATAGGAATATGATTTATTTTCTCAGATATTGCGAGTATAGCATTCGTTATATCGTCAATCCGCTGACAGACTAGCCGAAATTATAGCGTTGATGAAATTTGACCTGGAATTCGCTACTTGCATTCCGAGTCACATGACTACACAAATTTCGCGATCTACATGTCAATGACTTCAGAGTTTAGATAGTCACGTGGTATCAACAACTGACCATTTCTAAATGTTGCTGTAGGAAAACAAATCGAACATATAATGAAACTCAAGTAATATTTATAGAACAATAAAAGAACATAAACTTCTAAACATGTTTATTCTGAAAACAACGACCAGAAATCTGTAAATGTTGCAGCAACTTGGGGAAAAAAAACCAACAGATTCAACCAGCGGAAAGCACAGGTCAGTGCGGTTGTTTCGTGATACCAACAAAATACATCGCTGATACGTGCTTACTACTTGATGAATCTGGTTTTCTCCGTCTTGGTTTATCGCTCCGGTGGCCTAGTGGTTAGAGCGTCCGCCTCGGATGCGGGAGGTTGTAGGTTCGATCCCCGGCCGAGTCATACCAAAGACTTACAAAAATGGTACAAACAGCTGCCTCGCTTGGCGCTCAGCACTAAGAGGTTAGTGTTAGGACTGGTCGACCTGGTGTCAGGATAATGTGACTGGATGGGACATCATGCTACATGTCTGCGGCGTGATGCCCCAGTGCTCGACATCACTATAAACTGCCACACTGCAGACATCGTAGCGATATGACTGAAAAATTGTTAAAGCTACGTTAAAAAAAATCCAAATCCAAATCCACTTTTGTTTTCTTCACCTTGCTGCGATACCGACAGGTTTCTAGTCATTGTTCTCAGAATAAATATGTTGAGAATTAAGTGTGCATGATGTTTATGTACAAGTATTACTTGACTTTTAATTAATATCTTCGAATTCTATGTACAACAACTTTCGAAATGATTTATTGTTGATATCACGTGACTATTGGACCTCTGATGTCATTGACATGTAGGTTGCGAGATTTGCGTAGTCATGTGACTCGGAATGCAAATGGCGAGTTCCAGGTCAAATTTCATCAACACTATAGTTGCATCTCGACTGTCAGCGGATTAAAGATATAACGAATGCTATACTCGCTGTTTCTGAGAAAATAAATCATATTCCTATCGATTTCATGCAGGTATATCTCGATGAAAGGTCATTACAGTTTGCTAAGCTGGCTAGTAAGCGGCTACCCTATGCCGACACCATATGGTGTCGGCGAATTCCAACTTTTCGATAGGCAATGGGCTCTGACCCTACATCCCAACATAAATGTCCAAATATCACAAATGGGGTGGCAAGGGTCAGAGGAAGCTCGGGCTACTCGGAATCAAGACATGTTGAGACTTAGACAAAATGCTATTCGTAAATTTGGACAAGTATTTTGGAGTTAAACGGCAAAAAGATGAAGATTGTAACGAAATTTAGAAGAGTGCTAAAGTTGCTAGAAATGATAGTTCGGATGGGACAGTAGCGAAGTGTAAGAAAGTGTGTGATACCTAGCTTAGTGCTTGGAATAAGACCTTTCTTGGATTGACAAAATTCAGTCTCACTCTCATGGACAAACAAGAGCTATGTCAATGTTATAACGAATGTTGAGATTAAACTCAATGACAACCAATAGTTCTTCTAATTTTCATAGTTTTTGGGAGGGGACTGCAACTTTTGCTGATGGGACTCCTATTTTTACCAAAATGGGAGTCCTGGACTCCTAGTTTTAAAATCCTAGCGAGACATCTGCTTCTTTAATGATGCAGTCTTCGATCCTGTTGTGACAAATTGGATTTCACCAGAGGAGCAAATTCCAGTTCTACCATAAACGTTTCAATCATCTCAGAAGTTTTCTCTGATCTGATTGTGATAAAGAGGTAGTTGCGACCTAATCTTTTCTGTAATAAGAAACTTATTTAAGACACTTCCATATGTGTGAACTGTTTTAAAGAGAAAATGAGAATTTCTTACAGCATGAACTAATGCCAGACTTTGATTATTCTTCTCTTGCTTTCTGACAACCTCTTTTTTGTAAATTCTGCTCCCGTCTGTCTTTGCTTTTTCCTCTAAATCATCTACGATGGCATTGATTTTTTTTCTCGCATCTCTGATTTGACCATGAAGTCCATTAACTTGGGATTCAAGAATATTAACATCGGACTCAAATATCTCCATAAAATTCTTTGAATAAATCTCAATATTTGTCAGTTCTGAAATCATTTTTCCTGGCTTGATTTCACACATCAGAGCATGGAGTTCTTCTTTCAGAACTACCACATTGCAGCAAGACTGATGGCTATAGAGATAGCAAAGTACACAAATGGCAAGCCTGTAATTTCTACAGTAGAATTTTAGATCCACTTCTTTATGGTTAGGACATGTAAAACCTTCTGCATGTTTCATCACATTTTCTACATTACCAATCAATTCCTCAGTCTTAACAACTGTATGATTTTTTGAGATTGTTTGTTTCCTATGCATTTTGATGCAATGTCCGCATATGGCTTCCTGGCATACTGCACAATATTCTTCTACCAGGACCGAGATGCCCTCTGGTATACACGTGTCACACAAGCGATCTACTTTCATTTTTTTTTGTGTATGAATGACTGAAAAATTGTGTTGGCTGGAAAAAGAGATGCCCATTCACTGGTCGGTTTATCCCGCTGTGGAGGACTTGCTTATCATTCGATGCAGCCTAACTTCTTGTGTTTTGTAGCCTCTGTTGTTATGCAGGACTGCAGACATCTCCGACAGACTGTGTGGGCAGATGGTAGCTGTCTTGTTAGGATGAATGGTCCGAAACAGATCCAGCAGTTTTGTCCATTATCAGTGTCTACTTGAGCCGTCGCCATTATTGACGAAACAAACATGAGTTTACCTTACACAAAAATGCAGCACTGACCGCGATATTGCATTAACCACAGGAGTCTGACGTTTTATCAATAAAATTCGATGAAATCTCTGACAACACGAAAGCGCCTTACCGGTACTATAAAGTAACACTTAAGTATAATACCGATAAGGTGATTTCGTGTTGTCAGAGATTTCATCGAACTTTATTGTGTTACGTATATGTAATTAAATTGCTTATGTGTTAGTTTTAAAATTCTTTTTATTTTATTTTTGTTTCATTACATTTTATTGTAATGATTATTGAAGGGATTCAAAGTTTTTATTTTTCGGTAGTTCGATGTTTTCTTTTAGCAAGTGTTTTTTGTTTAAGACGTAGAAGTGTTACATAAGAATTATTTTTAGTTAACCTAGTTCGTCTTAGGTTGGGAACTTCGCAAACAGGCAGTTAAAATGATTGGTCAGTATCAGGGCCATACTTTCCTTGCGTGATCACCATGTGTAAGCAACGTTTATTTATGATTGGTTTTTAAGTGAGGTTACACTGGCGTACGTGATGGATTTTTTGTAGTAAGAGACCACACGACCCATCTCGCGAGACTTGAAATGATGTTTTTGGGGTTTAAATACGCATTCTTAATATTCTTCTGGGAGAGTCGTTTTAACATCTTGAAGGAACAAGGTGTTATTTTTATTTGTTGCCAGATTGTTTGTTTTTCATCTGATATTTTGGATTTAATAATTTATTCTCCTGGAAACTCAACAAGTTGACTTTCTTATAAAAAATTCATAAAGATATTCATGGAAATTTATTCTGGAATTATTCGGGAAAAAAAACTGTGATTCAGTTGAGGAATTGTTGATATTCGTACATTGGACCACATCTGACGTCATCCCCTTCCATATTTGTACGTCGTCGAGATTCGAACCTGGATTCTAATAGAACTATTTAGTGATAGGACTTGTGTTTTCATTCTTAGGATCAAATTTTGGATTATATTCACAAACTGTAAGTCCTATTTACCAATTTTTACATTGTTTTCTATGGAAATAAATTATTTTGTTAAAATATACAAAGCTTGTTGACTTCACTCTTTTCTACTGTTACATTTGTACGAGCCTACACGTAACAGGATAAAATTGGGTCGCTCGTCCTTAGGCTATATGAATTTTGGTTAAATATTTCAGAAAATTGATAAACATCAGACTTCTATGTATTAACTCCCAATCTACCTACTTTGCAACTCGGCCATTTCTAATTTGAGGGAGGGATTTTACATCAACCAGTTGGTTTACATAACTGGTTTACATTGGTTGTATGATTAATATAAACATAGGTTGTATGATTAATATAAACACTGGTTGTATGATTAATATAAACATTGGTTGTATGATTAATATAAACACTGGTTGTATGATTAATATAAACATTGGTTGTATGATTAATATAAACACTGGTTGTATGATTAATATAAACACTGGTTGTATGATTAATATAAATATTAGGTTAGAATTTTTGAGTAAAAATTAATAACATTGAAATTGTCTCTAAATTGTATTAAAACTAATTTTTCATTGGATCAATTTTTCTTTAAATTATATTGGGAGTAATTTCCACTAAAATGTATGGAGATTAACTTTATTTACTAGAACTATATTCTACGTTCTGTCTGATTTAGTAAGCTAGGGTTCAACCAATATAATGCTGATTAGGCAGATAGAACACAGTCGATCCCATCAAGATGGATTGGAGGCAGATAGAACACATTCGGTTCCATCAAGATGGACTGGAAGCAGATGGAACACATTCACTTCTGTCAGGATAGACTGGAGCTCTTTCTGGTTTGGGACAGGTGCATGCGGTGCCGGCATGGTACTAATATGATACATTTGGTACTCAATGGCCAAGGGTATCTTGAACCAGTATAAATAATGCGCCAGCCGATTGTATCTTCAATCGTTAGTCCCAGAATTAGAGACTCCGTCAATCTTCTTACAGCATCCCGTACCTCTTGCATTGCCAGAGCTTCCCCAAGATGTAGCCGTATCTACACCATTATGAGTGACACCTTCTTTAAGAGAGACTGAATTTCTCTCTTCTCTCTCTCTCTCTTTCTTTCTGGCCATGGAAAAGAGCATTGCTAAGAGTTTACGAAAGAAACATTTTCATAACATAAACACTGGTTGTATGATTAATATAAACACTGGTTGTATGATTAATATAAACACTGGTTGTAATATTAATATAAATACTGGTTGTATGATTAATATAAACATAGGTTGTATGATTAATATAAACACTGGTTGTATGATTAATATAAACATTGGTTGTATGATTAATATAAACATTGGTTGGATTTTAAGTTTGCCATTGTAGGATTTTCCATCGATGTTGATAAAACGTGTATTATATTTGGTTGCTTGAAAAGTATAGAAAACGTGTTTGATACAGTTTAACAAATTATTCAGATTGCTAACATTTCAAAAGGAATATTTGTACAATCTGAAGTAACCTTTATTAGATATTTTTTTATTCCCGCACTAATACTGAGTCAAGACGAACGAGGGCCAGAATCAAGCAGATAATGAATGACCCAGCACCAATTGTGGGAAGTTTAAAAAGAAGAAAAGAAGACAATTATGTCACATCGTGCCTTCAATATCAGGATCTTTGCATTCTCGTGTCAAGATGTTTATTTTCGAGACGGCCCGACACGGTCTTCTACAATGGAATTTTTGACAAGTTTCTCAGTTCTTTTGGTAGAGAAAACCAGCGTGGATTAAAACTTTAATCCTCACGAATACCTTCGGTAGTATATACCATTTTGGTTACGCTAGCAGATTTGAAGACGTAAATGAACCTTATATAGGATGACGTTAACGGCAATGGCATCGCAAGTGTCACACTGAGGCAACCAATTTAGGCTACCGTGAATAAATTGTTGGATCATGGATATTGTTTCCATACGCGTTAAAAACTTTTACCTATGTAACGATTAATAGATTGTTTAATTTTAAAATACAATGATTGACGTTCAAATTTTACAAACTTAACATTAATTTTTCATAAATGTTGCAAAACGATGTTTTTTTCTGACATTTCTATCGCAAACAAATACACGCGGACGGTTAGATTTACATAAGCGTACAGACGTATGAAAACAACTTTAAACATGCTGTAAGTGACTAGTTATACAATAATGCCGGGTAAATGTTCCACTAACCTTAAACAAAGCTTGATAAGATTATTACGTCGAAATATCAAAGCAGTTGTTAGTACTCCCCGGTTTATATGAGCAGATATTTATATGTATGCATGCAGGTGGTAATTATTTATGTTACCTGTAAAGATATATTTATGCAGGTGTTAGATATACTTGTTTCAAAAACAGATTATGCCTGTTTCATATAAAGGTATCTTTCATAGTCTATATAATTTAATCACGTTGGAAGGGGAGAGGATGCACAATATGTGTATTATACAATGTGTTTTCAAATAGGAATATTATGTGCAAGTCTTAGTATCGAATTAACATTTAGAATCAATCGACAACGATTAAAGTGACTACAATGTCATTAACAACAATAACAACAACAACCAAATTGGTCTCCATGTGATAGGCTAATAAAATCACATACCGACTGCTAAATTCGTAGTTAAGACTCTTTTGTCAGCACGCGTCATCCCCAACCAGTGCCCACACAACATGTATACCCTCTTAGCTTCATCCTAAGCAAGTTGCTTTTTCGTTAAAAGACAGATCCTCTCATCTTCCTATTATCCACAAACAAACCATAATTTTCATTTGCTCCTTACCTCAGACAGTGTAGGAAGAGTTTTAATACACGCCGCCACCGTACAGACGGACAATATCACACAATATCCTAGAAAAAAGTTCGTTTGTGCATGAATTCATCAGTCCGGTGTGTGTTGTCGTAATAACCTTAAAGACATCGAACTTACAGTGCGAATGCTTCTTCGCTCATGTACCAAGGTGGGTCACATAATAACCCAGAGTCCCTCAAAGGGACTGACACACTACTGGTAGAAAAAAATTGGTAGGAATACGCCGAGACACTTTCTTCCCTCCTTTCATCTTTTAAATCGCCGAGTTTTAAAAATTATTTAAGATACTCTTGAGAAACTACAAATTTGTTAAGAAAAATATTTTCTTGTATGTTTGAACTAACACTCACAAGACAGGTTCATCACAAAAGTATTTGCATGACCTTGACAGTGAACTCTTCATCATCGAACTCTTCACAGATGCTACCAAAATACACCCACATGCTTTATTTTATAGTTATTAAACTGGGATCACGCAGTGTATTCATTCGTTCATGCATTCATTCATTAATACCATTCTAATTCGGGATTTGGTTTGGGTTGGATGCTTTACGGCACAGCAACAAAAGTAGGTTATTGAGTGCCGAGGCAATTGGAATAAACTGCCGTTCATGAAAAGTAGCCACAAGATTTATAAGATGGTCATCAAGGCAGCTATTTTATAAATTAGATCTGTATCATTTTAACATAGCACTAGCAACACATGACAAGTGTTTCAAGGAAAACCCCATGTCGATATGACCATCTCTATTCTGCATAAGTAATCATCAGGAACAAGATTTTGTATGATAACCGCTGTGGCGGCCATACTGGGAGGTCATAACCGCACTATTTTCCACCGGTACTAACTAAACACATTTACTTTAACAAGCCTTTTGGTGAAAACCATATGTAATGTCCATATAACCATATATTTAGGAGAAGTAGCAATAACAAGAGTTTAAACATAGCCTCCATGGCGGTCACATTAAACATCAAAAAGGCACCATTTCCTTTTCAGACCAAATACATATTATAATAACTCTTATCGTGAAAACCTTGTGTAGATCTAGCATCGTGCAGCAGGAATTGCTCTAACAGGATGAGGACAGGTTGGGAATTAGATTTAGCGAAGACACTTAAAGCAATATCGTGAATTAAATATTTATTTATAATGTAATGAACGATGAATAATGACTCTGATACCATACTCTTGCTTATGAAGTCCAACAATGGCTTTAATACAATGATGAACATCGAGTTAAGCAAATTAGATAAAGAAAGAATGTCGTTCCTTACCGCAGCTAATCAGAACATATAATTTCAACGAGTAATGAAACAAGAATCAACTTCTGGAACTTATAAACAAATGTGATTGATACATGAATCTAACACCATGGATGAACAGTCTAAAATTTAAAAGAATTTAAACACAAATATGAAAAATGTATGTTTTATTACCAAGGGAATTAAATTATAGGATTTATTCACAACAGTGAACATGGTATGATTGTGTCACCAAGGGTGATCAAAGTATAGAATTAAAAAAATACGAATAGTGATTAATCCATAGTAAGATATATGTATTATGGATTTTCACTCATATGGTGATATAGAAAACTATTAAAAAAACCAAACACGTGTATGTCATGGCATAAGTTGGCGATCACGACGTAGTTCTGATTCCAAGCTATCTTCGAAGGGACCCTCTCTGTCTGCAAAAGGATCCCTCGTGAGCCTCCCTATTCCCTGTAGACCTTTTCATCCCGAAGCTTTGGCCACTCACTGCGAGAAAACCAATACCATCCTCAGAGCGAACTTGACCTTCGACAGCAGTGTACGGGTTACACGAAACCTCACACAGTTCTACGACTCCCCATTTAAAATCAATTAAAACTATAATGTCTAGTACCGTGTAGGATACGAGTTACGGTTAAGTACGAATGCAATGATATACGTTACGCATGCGCTCACATAATATGTTCCGTTACATATTAAATAATTTCATCAGAACTACTGTACGAGATCATTATTATAATAACCAGGTTCGTACATGAATGTATGTCCGACGAGAATAATGTCACTAAATTGTTAGAGCTCAACATTCCTCGTCACTCAGTGCATAACCGAATTCAGTTTGTCTGTCCAGTTATAAAAATGTCTAACTTAAAATCAATATAGTGCATATGATAGCCTGACTTTATACGATAAAGGTTCGACTATCTGTAAAATACAATAAATAAAACGATTCTATCACATAACACATATTACAAAAACATTTAATTTTATATTTTACATACCTCCACAACAGAAGATTGCTCTTGTAAAGGACATTTGTGTGTGTTAGAAGCACAATGCCGGATTTGGTTGTGCACAGCATGCTGTTATGCATTTTGCCTTGTAGGCTTTTTTTTTTTTTTTTTTCCAGGAAGCCGTCCACAAAGGTTATTGGTGTGTCTTTTTAAAAACACGATCATTGCCTGGTTTGGCTGTGCAGAGACCGCTGTAAAAATATTTTGCTTGCATTTTTTTTTTTTTTTTTTTTTTTTTTTTTTTTTTTTTTTTTTTTGTTGTTCAGGAATCCATCCTAAAGATTATTGGTGTGTGTATTTTTCAACACACAATAAATACCTGGATTGCTTAGGTAGAGCCCGTTTTAAGATATTATGCTTTACATGCTCTTTTTTTACTCAGGAAGCCATCTTAAGGTTATTCCTGCAGGTATTTTTCAGCACACAATCAATACCGCTATAAGATACTTTGTATTAATGTCTGTTTCTTTTGTTTAGGTTATTGGTGTATATATTTTGCAGCACACACTCAATACCTGGATTGGTTGGGCATAGCCCGCTATAAGATATTTTTGCCTTACATGTTTTTTGTTTGTTCAAGAAGCCGTCTGTAAAATGGACAACTTCCTGACAAAACTCGTTGTGTTGCGGTAATACAGTTCGACTTTACTTTATAAGTACCCTGGTTATGGTGAAATTCACGGCCAAAGAGCCTAAGGTAATTGGGTTTCTCATTTCAAGCACTTTGCTCGTGCAGCATTGGTTGGACCGAGCTTAATATTTTGAAATAACTAACGAAACAAATAAACCTCCATCGTGTAACGCTGTACGCGGTAAAGAAAGCTGAGTATCTTTTCGTGCTTGTATAATGCATTGGCATGAAATACACACAATTCCGTGATAATTGCGACTAAACTAAAAAAAAAGAAAAGATGATATCCATGGCGGCCATGCTTAATATCAGATTGGCATCATTTTCATTTTCGAACTTCTACATGCCATTAAATGTTACTCTTTTCCTTCCAAAAACCCAACCCGTCCAGGAGGAGTGACGCTAAAAAAACATTAAAAACATGACCACTTTGGCGGCTATATTGGATGGCGGATCCACAAAATTTTGATTTCAAACCATTTATAATGTATAAGAGATCATGCTGTGAAAACACCTGATGATATGACCATCCATACTGGGCAAGTAACGATAAGAAGTTTCAAACTGGCCATCATGGCAACCAGGTGCCCGAGAGGTACCATTTTCATGTAAGACCAACTCTGTTCAGGAGAAGTAGCGATAACATAATGGTGAAGCGGCGGCCATATCAGACTGGGACTGATTTTATTAAACACAATCTACATGTCATCAACAGCCTTTAAGTGGAGATCCGATACTGATGTTACCATTCGTTCAGGAGATGTAACAATAACAAGTTTCAAGATGACTGCAGTGACGGCCATACTGGATGTCCAAGATGCACCATTTCAATGCATAACCAACCTTCACTCAACAAAAAAGTGAATACCAAGTGTTATGAATTTCCTTCAAGGTGCTAAGAAACAGAGACAACAAACAAGTGCCAACCGATTCCAGTCGACGAATGCAGCACTGGTCTTGTACCACTGGAGCTAATTAGGTCGCACATATGATCTTTTCGGTATTTTTCAACAATCCTTGAAACTATTGTATGGGTTCTAATTCTAAAAACTGTTTAACCATTGTAAGCAGAGATGAAATTCAGTTATATTTGGGGGTGAATGTACATCGCATTCTAAAAGTAAGTTACTGCAACGTATTATCTCCTTCGTTTACAACAAGGAGGACAACAAGGCTCTCCATATATAATAGAACGAAGAGATAATAGAAACAACTTACGACTGCAGTGACTTGTTTGGTTCCAAACAGAAGAGATCGCATACAAAGGAACTTAACGAGCGACATTTGTTTATTATCAAAATTAGTCAAAAGGAAATGTGTATATTCAAGCCATCACATTTGAGTCTTCTTCGTATAATGTGCTGGGTTCCTCTGGAACAGACAGAGATATTAACTCGTATAAAGGCAAGTCTATCAATGCTTTTCCGTATAATTTATTTTCTGTTTGTTTCAAATACCTTATTAATAATTGTATCTTGCGGGCTCCATAAAGCTTGACGGTAGGTGAAAACATTTGGTTTACTTGGGTCTTGTCCTTAAAGTTCTTGTCTTACATGAGTTTAATTTCGTCATCACATAATTTCTCAAAATAAATCGGGGACAATCATGGAAATACATTTTAACATGTCATTGGTTATAACTATTTACTTTTAAATAGAAAATTGTGGACTAGAAGGATTTCCTTCACGATCAAAGGCAAAGGTCCGAAAGGATTTTTTAGTTTTTATTTTTAAAAAAGAGCCAGTCACCTACTCGAATAAGTAAGACAGCTGAATTTAACTGGTTGAATGGCAATGATGAAGTCAGTTCGAAATTATCAATAGATGTTACATATTCTAATAAGATATAAAAGATACACATACTGGTTTTTCCTTAAAAATCGTGTTCTTGTCCTTAGTCAGTTGCGTCGTTCAAGATCGTATAGTGTTTCTTATATCTGTACCTGCTATGCGTATGTGGTGGCGGTGATAGTTCGGCTGTTAGAGCGTCACACTCATAATCAAAGTGAAGTGGGTTCGATGCGCGCTTGGGCCGGCCGGGGTTGGCTGTCTCTGTGTGTACGTGGGAAAGACACATAACTCCCATTTCCTCGGCATTAAAAGCATAAAAAATAATCGCGGGAAAAAAGATTGAACAAATTTACTATGCAAATTTCATCAATTTCATTTGCGCAATTACGTCCTGTCTACGTGAAAAAAGCAATATTAATCTAAAAAAACAGCACCTGACTTTAACTTTATCACCCCCACCCCAAATATTTAGTACATAAAAATTTATTAATATCATCAGGTATATGTTAGTCTCATATTTTGTTAATGAGTGGGTTATATTTTTTTAGCTATTTTATTGATCGCAGATTTTTGAATATATATATATATATATATATATATATATATATATATATATATATATATGTATGTGTGTGTGTGTGTTTCTGTCTGTATATATATATATATATATATATATATATATATATATATATATATAAATATATGTGTGTGTGTGTGTGTGTGTCTGTTTCTG
>JAECUM010020686.1:0-29438 GCA_016617855.1 Megalonaias nervosa | reverse complement strand
TATTCCCATAAGTAGAAGTTTCCAATGTCGATGAAACACAAAGTTACTAAGCAATGTTAGGGAAATATCTCCATAAACAACCGAGATAAAATTCTAATAAATGTATAGCATTGAATAAGGCATCACATGGCACGTGTCTAAGGAAAGCGAGATATTTTATTAAAATATTTATGTATTTTACTGTATTGGTATATGCATGCTTTACTATGTATACATATTATGCACTATATTGAAAGTTTGCAATATTATAATTGCAAGCAAAATTATTATAGTTCTTGGAAATGCTTGAAAGTACAAGGTTTATATGATTTCAAATTGTATATGTTACAGTTTGCACTATGTCGTGTATAGAGATGGGATTAACTATCTAAAATGTTATCAATGCAAGGTGACCATTGCTTAGCCAAGGTAGTGCAATTTTACACAAGATAAGGGAATAACAATCTAATCTGTGTACAAAGACGTAAAGTAAAAAAAAAGAACAAAAACAAAGAAGATTGCAGTTCACGATATAGATAATAGCGTAACCAAGCAAACATTATATCAAAGACATTATTTCAGGAAGAAAAGAAGGTAACATATATGTACATATAATACCAGCTAAGCACAAAAAACTCCCACAAAGAAATAAACCAGATTTTAACTGCACAAGTTACTTAATCATAAATGTAGGTTCCCTTGTGTTAATTTTGCATTAAAAAAGGTGAAGGGAAACAAAAGCATGTACGAATAGAGTAAAATATGCTTCTAAAGTTCCGTTTCTAAAAAGACTAAACGTTCCAGTACATGTATACAAAAATACTTGTATGGACCACTTTTATGAATATTGATTTCCCATGTTTGATATTTATATGAATAGCAAAATTAATGAAAATATTAAATACTCTCACCTAAACACCCCTACTCAAAAATGACTGGATGCAAAACTTTCCCTGGTAGACGCGATCCCAGGATGCATTATTTGTTTCTAAATTAACGCACACTTCTACATTATTAGACCATTATACATAAATTGTTACTATTCGTTATTGGCCATTGATGCCATCTCTCTCTTGCTGTAGAAAGGTGATGACTTTTATGATTTATATGATATGGGCATGACATTTACCTAATTAGTGTTCACAACGCTGGCCAACTTAATGGGTTAAGTCAAATATGTATTTCCTATGCGAAAACGTCCCCAGTTTTACAAGAAGTAAACTTTTAGCAAGCCTAAGAACATTCTCGATATGTTGGGCATCCTCAACACTGCTACTCTTCAAAAAAGCAAATTCCAAGATGATTGGTTTAGGTCCGTGTTTGTAGTGTTATGACTATATGGTCTCAAGTTAATTGACATTAAGCGGAAAGCAACACATTTATTAAATTCAATAAATGATTTATTTCACAATGATCGACAATTTCAAAATTCCAGTTGTAATCTGAGTGAAGTCCAGTCTTGAATGTACTGATGTACCAATAGCCTCAAATGTACTGGTGTGTTAACAGTTTTAATATATCACAATGATATAATCGAAATGTCTTTAAATGAATTCCCAATAATGTCAGAATGGTAATGCTATCCAAAAGTATAAATGAGAACTTTGTAGCTCCGATTAAAAACTTTAATTAATATATCATTCCAAAACATAATTGAAAACAACTAAAAGACTGATTCTATTATAAGTGTTAAGGTATTAGTCAATAATTCTGATACAAATAACTTTAATATATAAACCTAAGACAGAATAAGAGGACTAGGATGGGGGTCAAACGTTTATACGCAGAATATTCAAAGTGAAAAGACAGATTTTTGACTAACATTCTAGTAAAGAACATGACAAATATCAGGTGGATCAGGAATATCCGACGGGAAAACCAACGTCCTGAACTGAGATCTAAGTAAACATGGTTTAAAGTGGCATTAGTCAAGTAAGCCCAAATTCATACTTTTAATTATGGACATATGTCAATCGCACAAGACAAATTAGTAAGACATATTAGTACCTCGGTTGTCTTTAAGCATGTAAAAAGCATGTATGTTGTCAACATAGTGAGACTTTTAATGCATCGATTTAACTAAAAGGTTCTAATAACTCTTTCAATATGTCTATCAGGGCCCTGGTAGGGAACCCCATAAAGCATAACATTCCTCTAGAGGTTGTATTTTGTTTTTCTGCAGTCTTTCTTTTTCTTTTTATTTCTTAGGCTGACGCGTGATTGGCATCTACTTCATTCAGTTGCTTTTATTATATAAACGGCAATTACCAGATAGTTGTCAATATGTTTTAATGAATCAATACATGGACAAAATCTTACTTGATCATTTTGACACTTGTTGGTGGTAGGAAGGTAGATTGCACGGAGAATATTGCATCGGTTCATTTTTTTACAGTGGTGACATTTGATAGTGGTACAAACTTTATCTCTAACCTTGCATCTTTAAAGAGCATCTTCGATGCAATGTGAAAGTATGGAAGTGATACTTACCTTAATCTGGAAATTAAAACTGGGGTTGATTTAAAGTATATGTACAGTAGGTGTATATATAACAGAATTTGCTATATAATGACATAAACTGTTTTGAACTTTAATGATGTTCATTGCATTGCATTATTCGATCACATTTGTTAGACATCAATGTCTTCAGATAGTGAACACCAAAGTTCGCAGTCTGCAAAGATCTATAAAGATTGGCTGAGACAAAAAGGTGAACACTATGTCATAAGATCACAAGTTCGAAACACAAGCTTATTATACGGAAAATAACAGAAGATAATTTTATTGACTTGATGTAAGGAAGAAATCATGGGGAACACAACACATAATACATATATACAAATTGCACGAATGAAACAATAACTAAATGACACAGCAGCACTTTGCTGACCACAACAGTCGTCGTCGCCTTCCATTTTGGATTACATGGGGATTCGAACTCAGTGTCATTCAGGACGTTTTATTCCTAGGACTTCGATTTTTAATTCTTAGATTATTTCTGCATTTAATTTGTGAAAAAGTATGTTCTTTTTTCCTCAATATTCACTTTGTCTGCTAGGGAAATAAACTATTTGTTAAATTTTACAAAGCTTGTTGTCTTCACTCTTGTCTGTTGCTTATTTTAAGATCGTAGACTCGTAACATTCATGCTCAAAGAACCTGCCGTATTTGACTCATGCGCCACTCTGAGAACATGTGAGATTAATTTCTGTGGAACAACAAGTTGCAAGAATGTCCTACCATCTGACGTAGTATATTGCCTGTACAATAATCCTATCAAACGTAGAAATATAGAGGGGAACCCAGGCTTACAATTAGTCACAGCACCAGATAGAACTTTGTCCTAGGTCGTGCTCAAAGACGCATCGTATTACTGCTCTTCTAGAATTTCCTCCCGAGAGATATCGGTCACGGTTTCTGGAACTTTTAACTGTACACAAAGGTTGAGCACCCTTTCGCACCTGGGACGTTGTTTCCACAGATTTTTTTACTGGGAATTGGAAGTCTGACGTGGCTGTTGTCTAGATCCTTGGATATTATTGGGAATCGGAAGTCTGGCATGGTTTTTGTCTAGAGCATTGGATATTACCAACCGCCAGCTCATATGTCGGTTGTCAATGCATAATGCATTCTACGGTTTCAGTCAAGAAAGGCGTCTCGATATATATCCTTGCGATGGGCATGTGGTCAGTTTCTTGGTACAGCAGCATGCAGGGCGATTTAAAGGTAATCAATCGGTCATCCCACACGAGGTCCAGTTCTACGATTACACTTGTACACCCGGTGTCACGTAAAATTGTTACGTCTTGTCCATTGGCGATACCGCTGGCCGTCGGAATCTTTGCCTCCGGGACTATACATTTGCCGTTGGCCCCTACCGATCTGTGCACGCACCACGGACTCGTATACTGTATTCCGGTTCTTATGCCTGGAAATGTGTTTTCCGCCTCCTTACCGTCTGTCTTCAACGAAAGCTGCGACGCTCTGGACTCATTTTGTTTTTCCCTAGGATAATTGAGGATATGGGACACCACTCCATGTAACTGAAATATTGCTTGTCCTTGCGATTTGTGATCTTGTTAGATAGAACATTCACCTTATTCTTACCAAGGTTTTAAGGTTCTTTGGATCTTTGTATGGATTCCTGACCTTATTGTCTGGCGAGACGAGCTTCGGCCAATAAATCTGCTGTTTGGCCATGTCATGTATATTCGTGATGCAATTATCCCTCAGGAATAGATATAACTCTTTGCCACAAGCTTTCGATAAGTGGTCTCGAACCAATATATCGATAAGACCCTCACGCGTTTGTATTGAGTTTAAAGCATTCTACCCATAGCTGCAAATAATTGCAGTTCTACTGGCGTTGTTGGCGAATGTCTCGCCTCTCTCGGGTTTTCTATATTTAAGCCTCTTCCGAAACCTTTGCTCGGTTAGCTCGTACGTCTTTAGATGGCAGTCCTTCAACGCGAGGTAAATTAGCGAATAGGCCTCGGGTGAACAAGAGTATCCGTCTAACGTTTTACCCTTTAGTAACGCGCTTAGATTGAGAGATCTAGCATCTCTTTTCCACTTCTGGACAGTGACATACCATTCAAACCTATTCACATTGCTATCCATATTATTCTTGTCATCTTCAAATGGGGGCGAGTTTGAAACTCTTAGTTTCTATGTGTTAGAATCATGTTCCCCCTCCCTTGTATCCTGCATTAACTCAGAATTTATTTTTTGCTCCTTCTCCCTATTTCATTCCTCTAGCACCAAAAGCTTCAAACATTGCTTGCTTTTCCCTTTCTAATTTCCTATCCTCACCTTCTTTTAGCAGTTCTACCATTTCCAATTGTCATTCCCTTTCCTATCCTATTCTTTCTGTTTCTGCCTGTTTCACTAATTATATTTTCTACTTCTCAAAGTCCATCTTATTCTCCTTTTCAAATGCCATTTTTATTTCATCGGTTTTCCCCCTAATTTCTCCTTTTTGGCCTCTCTTCTTTTGCGCTCCGCCTGTCGCTCTCCTCTAATTGTTCCCTATCTATGCTCCTCTCCTTTAACCTTTGACCCCTTTCCCGAGGCTGCTCTTCCTGAATTAATTTTATAAGGGACTCCCCATCGTATCCACACTGTGCACCAAAACGCTAAAAGATCTTTCAGTCATGTCATTTTTTATACGACTGATATGATGAACAATTCCAACGGCACCACTTTGCAAAAACATACAAGTATGAAATTTCAGAAACCAACCTTACCTTCCTTCTTAGAAGGCAACACAAAAGATATGAAATGTTTTTATAACAAAACTAAACTTAATATAGTAATGTCTGATAGTTACTCAACCTTACAAAGTCCTGTCAGGAACGTCATAGTCTGAAACACATAAGAGAAACCTACAAGACCTATGAAAATATACATTAGTGCTTCGTTTAATCTGAACCCTCGTATGGCACCATTGTAACAAGATGAACCCCAAGACACTAAGAATAGTAACGAAAATACAATGTTATTTATAGACGATTTAAAGGTTAAAAAACCCTACTCTACACTCGTGCCAAACAAATCCAAACACTGGATATCTAACACAATGGTGCAAACTGAGTTAAATAACTGATATATATATATAATTAAGTTCCTAACTGGAACGAATTACAATTTGAAAAAGCAAAACGAACCGGTATTGAACTAAAATTAAAGGCAAAAGAATAAACAGAGTAATGACCGAAAATAAAAGTGATATCCCTCAAATAATTATATAATGATTCACACAAACAATGACGAAATATTAAGTCAAATAATGACAAAATTCTTGACATAAACAATGATAAAAATTTCACCAAATAGTGATAAATGACGTGTTTTAACTCAAATAAAGCGATAAATGACAAGTTGTCACTCAAATATTGATAAACGATTGCAAAAACGGAGACACGTATCTTGCGTCGACCAATTCATCACCATAACGCATTGCATCCCCAATGCTTTGCTGAATGGTCAAGGAGCCACCAGGAACGGTCCGCCCCTCACGTTCTGCCTAAGGATCCGTAGAACCTCTTGTTCCGTGCAGACCAGTTGGTCACGAAGCCTTGGTTCATTACCTCGAGATAACCATTATCTTCGTCCGGGTCAACATGACCACCGACAACATCACACTGGGAATAGGACTCAAGGTACTAATTCAGTTCCCATAGTAAACGTCTGCAAACACCTTGATGTTGCAAATTCAATAGCTTAAATTTTCTGACTGCCCATGATCAAACATATATGTATCAGTATAGATGAAACCTGCATGTCAGCTTGTATGTAGAGGAAAGGTATGAGCCCCAGCATTTTCTGGACCTGCATATATTTGAAACACGTGCTTTCAATTCCGCACCGAAGGGTCAGGTGCTAATTTTAGTACTGAGTGTTCAAAACGCAAGACTGTTAAAGGACTGAAAATCCACCAGTACAACAAAGTCTCTCTTTTTTCACTTATCCTGGCCAGCCAGACCCGTATATACTCTATTTTATGTTCATCCTTTTCCAGGCTGGTTCCCATTTTTCCATGCCATTAGTACCGTGTGTTCTATATCCACACTTGACTTTCTTGACAGCACTAGGACTAGTAGTTCAATAAATAAGCCAGCAATGTGCATAGTTCTGCTTCTCAAAGATTACATTCGTAAATATTAAATTATATTGCTAGTTCATTTTCACCTAAAGAGCAATGGTGCATATCAGGCAACATTTAAATATTTCATCTTTATTTAAGAAAATCAGAAGAAAAAAATAAATAAAATAAAGCTGTCTAATAAGAATCATCCTTTTAATATCAACATTTATATGTCTTCAATTTAGTACCGAAATATATTACATGCCGTGT
Source organism: Megalonaias nervosa (assembly GCA_016617855.1). NCBI lineage: Eukaryota > Metazoa > Mollusca > Bivalvia > Unionida > Unionidae > Megalonaias > Megalonaias nervosa. The sequence continues at coordinate 22,603 of JAECUM010020686.1, read as the reverse complement.
CATATTATGCAATTAATGTGTAAAAGGTCAAGGTGACCATCTCTACGTACACGTATTTTTACAGAAAAAGAGATTGAAATGATAGGAATTACCTAAAATTCATCCCAGAAGACATAATTTAAAATTAAAGTAAGGTAGACATAAGTCCATTAAAATACAAAATATGAAGTTTCAGGACGTTCACTGAAAGAAATTAGTGGGATGCAAAGTCATGAGATGTCATCCCCATTAAGCCTGGTGGAAGAAACATCAGTTATCGTATATGAATCATTATGTTTCAAAACACAACTGATTCAGTCGGGATAGAATTAGTTCTTTCCTCCAGAGATGAAATTGTGAAAGATGTGCTGGTTTCATCATTGAAATCAAAATACCCAATAATAAGACAAATCCGAAACAAACTAAATTTAAATTTGAAAACAATTTTAATTTCTCTGAAATATTTCTGAAATTCATATTCTGGATGAGTACACAAATTATCTTGCGAATGCAACTTTCATTCTGTTTGACATACCTAAAATAAGTAATAACATCCGTTCTTTGCGAATATTATAGCTACTACACCGTTTTCCATTATTGGTGGTGCGTTAGACAGAGTTTTTACAACCTCGTTTCTCCATGTCAGACTTATCCGGTCCGTCGTAACAGATACGTCTTAGTGAAAGAGCGTGAAGAACAAGATTAACGCCTGATACTAGTAATAAAGCTTGTAATACAATGTCGAATACTGTACCGAGTCATTTCGCCCCATTGTGGTTAGGTTTAAATTAAACAAAGAAATGCATAGAGAGATGGACCTGTTCATGGTCATGGTCACAAAATGGAAATACTCATATTTCACCGCCACATTTAAATTCGAATCAGAGACCTGTATAGCAAAATCGTACCAGAGACAAAAGGCAAGACAAATATGCTGCTCATTTCTCTCTCTCTCTCTCTCTCTCTCTCTCTCTCTCTCTCTCTCTCTCTCTCTCTCTCTCTCTCTCTCTCTCTCTCTCTCTCTCTCTCTCTCTCTCTCTCTATAATTCCGTTAGTCTCAGTAAGTTAGCTTACTAACGGAGATTCGTTGGGTAATGCGGCTGTTTAAAGAGCTCAACAGCACATGCACTTGGATCAATTTTGAGCTTCTTATCACAATGCTTTTACCAACGCTAAATAGAACCAAATTTCATAAATTTCACACTATCAATAAGCAATGGTATTCAACGTCTTCTCTTGGTAGGAGGAAAAAAATCGGTGACAAACTTTTACAGTCGGACTGTTGTGGTTTTGTTAGAAATAATTGCCTACAATACTGAAAAGTCAATAACTGAATTTAAATACAAAATCAATTACTTTTTATAGCCAGCATTAGATACATTTTTCGGTCTGCTTTATTCGTTCCATGTTATCTATTGTGAGAACTGTCAGCACTTTTTAATTCCAATCTGGATCGCAGACCGGGCGCTATATGGTAATACCCTCTCACACGTCGGTCCTAGCTTGGAGGCATTTATATGTACTAACTGCACTAGAAATGTAATTATTGAATCTAGTTCAGGATTACATCTAAACATGGAGACTTATGAGTTTTGTTGAATGAATGAAATGTTAGATGCTTTCATTTGTTTTCACATCGCTCTTAAATGCATACTTTTTCACGTGTTTGTGTCTGTATATATATATATATATATATATATATATAGAGAGAGAGAGAGAGAGAGAGAGAGAGAGAGAGAGAGAGAGAGAGAGAGAGAGAGAGAGAGAGAATTTGCAATGTGACATGATTCTTTGCTTTTTGACTTAAGAATGAGCGTCCACAAAACGTAGAACGTCTTCAAATCCAGTACAGCTGAAATACGATATCATGTTCACAAAATGTTAGTGTTCGACCGATATATTAAACAATAGTCACACATCTTCCCATCTTTTTCCTTCATAGCAACATGCTCTTATTCGTATTCCGTAAAGTTAAACAAATTTGAACACACACACACACACACACACACACACACACACACACACACACACACACACACACACACACACACACACACACACACGCAAGAGCAACTCCGGGCTAAGGACATGTACATCTTAGGAAGGTAATGTCATACTAAGTTTTCTTACATATCATTTAGTATACTCATCTACGCGATACAGATTTAGATTTTCGGCTCACAATGATTAACCCACCTTACACGGTTTGCCTCAAGTGACCACTATGGTTACACTATACCTATTCGCAATGTACAAGAGATTAGATGCATGGTAGCAAATAGTAAAACAAAACCAGACTAAATCGCGTATGCTCATTGTTATGGCAAAGTAAAGTTACCTGATATGTATGCTCTGAGTGCCTGCATCCGTCTATTATGATAACGGAAGGATATCGGAGCACTCTTGGCGGTTGATGTCAACCACGATACAATTATAATTTCCTACTGTTATCAAAACCAATGACATACAAGAACGAACTTATAAGACACACACACGCACATATTGATATACTACTGTGTTTAGAATTTAGAAGAAATGCGAGAAAATGTTTAATTTAAGATCGAAAGCAAGGTAGTACGCGTCTGGTGAAACAATCTAAATATTTCTTTAACTTTGAAAAGAAAAATTACATCAACAAAAAATATAAAACAGTTAATTACGGAAGATGGAAGAGTGTAGTAGGTTCTGAAAGAGAATATTTTAAACAAGATAAGAAAGCAATAATGTGCAATCACTTTTTCAGTCATGATAAAAACATTCAGATTTTGATAGAAGCTCGTGCTATGGTAAGTTAACATTTGAGGGATGGTTCAGCACTTAAATATATGACAATTTAATCCACCCCAGGGTCAGATGGATTTGCTGATAAATTGTAAAGCTTTTTTTCTGAAATATCTGGAGGCTTTCCGTTAAGGTCTTTAAGTGCTGGATATGATATGCAGCATTTCCCAAATTTCATTCGCAGGGAATCATTACTTGCATTCCAAAAGAAACTAAAGACAGCAAATTGATTAAAACTTGCAGGCCACTCTCATTCCTTAATGTAGATTTCAAGATTGCTTCAGCATAAATTGTTTAGAGGGTGTAGAAAGTCCTCCCTTTTGTTATTAGTGACATTCAAAAGGGTTTTTTCTAAGGGAGAGTCATTGGTGAAAATGCAAGAATTGCGTAGACCTGATGCAGTTGGAAACATAAACGAATATGGTATTCTCCTGATATGCTTAGATAAAAGATTCGATTCGGATATATGGGCCTTTTTGAGACTACACTGAATCTTCTAACTTTGGAAATCTATTCATCAATGGTTTACAACATTTTGAATTAAATCAAAACATTGTATCATTAATAATGGTCACTTATCTCCCTGTTTGACTTTGGAGAGAGGTTGTCGTTATGGAAACCCTTTAGCACCTTACATCTTTATAGGTTGTCGCTAGGGAAACCCTTTAGCACCTTACATCTTTATGATAACAGTTAAACTTCTTGCAATAGAAGTAAAACTAACATAAACGTTACAGGCAATATGTATAATGAAATGGAATGCAAGGTTGGGCGGTGCGGTGTAGGGGCTTTTTTATAATGGGACGGTTCACCTTTGTCTGTGGAAACGAAACTTTAGATTTTCATTGTCATTGCCTCGGTAACAGGTCTAAACAGCTATGTTTTGAAATAAAAAGCTATTTGGATTTAAATAAAAAAATATAATGACAAACATGTCCTGAAAATGATTTGTTATGGTCAATGTCCAATTATAGAATACTGGGTATAGATTTCACTTTGAATTTTAAGGATTTGGTTGAACTTGATTGCTTGTCGACGTTGAAGTAAGTAAATAAATTGCGTGGCTTGTAGAGCAGAAGAAATGTGCCCCTTGCTGAAAAAACTAGTTTGATAAAATCCTTGATTTTGCCAACATTGTTCACTTTTGTTGCTCTAGGAAGGTTTCCGCCTCAAACATAAAAAGAAACCAAATACCGCCGAGGTAAAGAGAAATACTCTTGCTGCTATTTTTACGCTTGCACTCATTTAGGCTAAAAATAACTGTTCTGAATTAGATTCCTATTACTGAACGAAGATGGTTTACGGCAAAAACTGGTTTATATAGAGAAATGTCGCGAATTTGGAGATATACAGTTATTAAAATTGGGAAAAACCGGTTCGAAACAAATCTCTACAACAACTAAAAATATCTTTTGGCGTGGTGATTTGTATTATAAATATATTTTAGCGTGGTGATTTGTATGCCCTATCACAATGCAAAATGAACCATCGACTGTTCAGGAACACACTCATATGAAGCTTTTCTTCATTTAGTAAGTATATACACTTTTAAGTGATACACAACGTGTGGAACAAGAGCTGTTTTACATTTTATTTGATGATGTATCCTATTTAATCCTCTCTATTATTGTTTGATGTAATTAAACAAGAAATGCATACTAATTATTTTATACAGTAGTTTGTCCTTATCACAAGGATACCAGTGCAACGGAAAAAGAAAGACTTTTTTAAAACCGGATATAGTTTCCAGTAATATCGACAAAAAGTTCCTTCTTAGGGTAAGAGCATATAATACATTTATTTATAAAGATCTGATCAGAACCAAGATTCAAAAGCCAAATGTTAAATATGAAACTTCGTCCCGGCAGTGATAGAGTGTTGTTGGTGTAAAGAATGGTCCAACTCTTTTGTTTTGCTTAACTCTTAACGGTTTCTGCGATTTCAATGAGATGGTCATGGCTTACAATCAACGGCACATTGTTTGTTGTGTCGTTAAATTGTATTTTATACTAACTATGAAACGAACATGCTATCATTACAAAAGGTTGCATTCCATTGACTTAAACACTCAATTCATCCAGGATGTGAAAGGTCTGTCCTAGACTCTATAATTGGAAAAAACAAAAACATGCACTCAGTGGCATCTATTTCCAAATGGAAACCCTCCAAAAGACGTAGATGCATTCTTCTATACAAATAACAATAGTGCTTTAACAACAAAAATCAGTTGGACGTGAAGAATGCATTTGTCGTGACGGATGTGTGTATGTAATTTTGATTTAGCTACTTTGTTGTATGTTTTGAAATTAATTTGGATAATAACGAGCTTTAATTCCTTTTGTTTTAAAGTTAGAACACGTACTGTTATATATTGAAGCGGGTTCCAAGTTGCATTATCCCTAACAAAGGCATGATATTCTCTCTTTGTTATTGAGAAACAAACATTTGTTATGTGCAAATTACAAACACACACACATCCAGACTATTATTTCATCTCTTTCCGGTTTAAACTCCTTCTCTGATGATGGTCTTGTTTAACACATAGGAAAATGTGTGTTGAGTATGCACATCTGTATTTTTAGGCACAATTGGTATGTCCCGTGGACCATTGTTGTTGTCGGGTGGGATATATGATTTGTAAAGATCTAAAGCTAAGAGTGGGTGGTGAAAATCCTTCCTTAGGAAGTATGAATGACCGGGTCAAATTTTGATGCATGTTGAAATTACTATGTTGATGTCCAGTCAAATTTTGATGCATGTTGAAATTACTATGTTGATGTCCAGTCAGTGTCGTTAGAAAAACCGTGCAAACACCTATAACAAAAATATTTTTTTTGTTTTTATGTTTGCTATACTGTCCTCCAACTAATCCGTTAAAATTTTTTATCCAACAATAATGTCCTTGAAAAAGTAATAAATTTATTGTCTTTTGCGAGGCATTTTCTGAAATATATCTCGGATAAACTTTTTCTCGTTCGTCTAGTCCGAAAACATTTATTGAAATATTGTTTTGCTTTTCGAATTTTGGTATGTGATTTTCTGCTACTGGAAAGTCGATACCATTAAAATTTAGTTCATCTCTGTGAGGAAAATAATTGTTAACGCGATCGGAATGTTGTTCTTTAGGAAACATTGAAGAAAGAACAGACCACTGAAAACATTTATTGTCATCATTTTTGACATTTATACAGCACTTTTTGTTCTTAATTTTTTGAGGAAGATCGACGTACAAATTGCCACGAAGTACGTTATATTTTGCTGTATGAAATAAAACTGTTTTTAACATTTCAAATTTCCAACCCAAACCAGACGAAGTAAATTCTTCTAATTTTTTGCTTATTTCTTGGTGGATTTCATCGGCGACCATGGCAATGTTTGTTCCAGTTAATATTTTTCTGGATTTAGCTGTCAAATAAGGTTACGAGATTTCTCTTTCAAAACCTTTTGGTCTTAAAATTACAACATTTTCGACTGGTCGTAATTTTGATAAAATTGCATGATATTGAACTATGGGTTTGATACTTTTATGAATTACAAATTCCTTGGCTATGACAGGTTGTAGAAGATGATATAAATTAGTGGAATTAGAATTAGCTAATATTTTCTGATCATCAAGTTTATAACTATTATCATAGCCAGAAAATGCCGAAGCAATTTTTTTAGCTTTAATAATGCTCTTTTTGGTAATGTCGCGCAACTTTAACATTATATATAATATTTTGTTTATTTAATTGAAATTTTTTAAATTTTTTAATTAGAGATATGGAAAAGGCTATCATAATATAATGACAGAAATCTTGCGATATCTACCGTTGAAAGCAGAAGAACAAGAGATCTATCATGTTGATTCGAAATACAACCTATACGCTGGAAATGCATTAGGCTCTGTTATTAACATAGCAACCAAAAGATCTATTGGCGTTACAACACCAGCTGGGATATTAATTTCAGTAAAAGGTGATAATGCAGAAATAACTGAAATGTTTAGAAAAGATTTTATTTATACTTTGTTTTGCGATGATATTCCCAAGGGACAGAGAGTATACAGAGTAAATGGTGCAGTTGCTGATGATAATATTGAAAATTTAGGATTACAAAATGAATTTCAACCTCACCCGATCTTTAATCTATATGAGGCAAATGATAGGGGAATTATTCGACATATAAAAACAAAAAATGTTATTGGAAATTTAGATAAAGATGGATATTTAGTTATGAATGTTAGAGGAATTAAAACAGATTCTATTGGTTATAAATCTCATCGTTTTGTTTACGAAACTTTTAACGGAATAATATCTGATAATTTAGTTATCGATCATATTAATGAAATTAAAACCGACAATCGTTTGGAAAATTTAGATTTAGTAACGCAACAAGAAAACACAAGACGAGGAATTGGTGGTGGTAATAATTTTAAATATCCTGCCAAACAAATAATTTCAATAAATCTGGAAACGTTCGAAGAAATAAAATTTAAATCAATGTCAGCTTCAGCAAAATATCATAAAATTCATCCTCAAAGAATAAAAGATGTTGCCAGTGGTAGAACAAGATCGGCAACTTCTATGATAACATTTGATAGTTTTATCTCAAACACTATAATTAATAATATTTTCTATTTCATTACGCGAAAGACAATTATGGCTAAATTCCATAATATCATCGCGATTTAATCGTAACGTCATTATTTTATTTGTATTAAGTTTTATTTTATCATCTGCTGTTAACAAAAATTTATCTGATTCACCTAACGTTATCATAATGTCAACAAAATTAAAATTATACCCCAGCAAGCAATGTCGGACCGCTTCTGTTAATTCATTTTTGTTTATTATATTAACACGACAATGATATTTTATTTCCATATATCTATTAATTAGATAAAAAAGATTATTATAATGAGCTTAATCGAAAGACTGGCTCAATTGTATTCAGAAGATTTTGTTCCAGTTTCTAATGTTGAATTAAAAAATATCACCGATAACGATAGATTTGCTAATTATACTGAAAAAGATATTTTATATAACTATGATGATGATGAAGAAGATGTTGTTGTTAGCAACAAATATTTAAGTAGACCAACAACTGGCCGATATGACGTTAAATATCACATTATCAAAAAAATATTAAAATTTAATTTTAACGTTGACGAACAACAAATATTTTGGCAGCTTATAAAACCATTTCTAAAACGTAAAATATTAGGCCAACAAAGAAATATAAAATGATTTTATTTTTGTTAAAATATTTAATTTAATGCCAATAGATGAAGCTAGAAAATCACATTTAATTTCTTTATGTAACCCAGTAAAATGTAAGTTAGTATTTAAAAAATACGAGCAATTTTATAATGATATTATTAAGTCTATAAAATTGACTTAGTTGGAACCCAACTATTAAATTTACTGCTATATCCGCGCCATTTAACTAAACCTTTATCGCCTCGTTTTTTGATAACTTTTTCAATAACAAATATATCTTGTTTCGTCTTTTGAAGTTCTTTTTCATAAAAATTTCCAGCTATAGGTTCGCCTTCCAAATCTTTTAACAAATATGTAACAGGTATTGTTAAAAGTACTTTATCAATAACAAATACTTCTTCGCTCCAGTTCGGAGTAAATCCTTTTTCAAATGTTTTCTTTAACAACGAAATTCTAACTTTATCGCCAACCTTATATTTGTGTCTGCGGTACATGTTTTCATTAGCTAGTATTGGATTTGCAATAGCGTCATTCGGCGACTTTTTAAGAGTGCGATGTTTAGTGTTATTGTATTTATTAACAATTTTCTGTAAGTTGTCGATGTATTTATTTGTATTTTTGGCTGTCAAATATTTATGAATCTTTTCGTTTAGCGTACGATTAAATCGCTCGACGACAACGCTTTTTCCTTCATTTCCAGTAACATATTTTTTAATGTTATTTTGTATCAAAAACTGCTCGAACTTTTTGTTGAAAAATTCTGGCCGTAATCGGTCCATATTTTGTTTGGTTTTCTTTCTGTTGTTGTTATTATTTGTTTTAGTGCGCCAATCATTGAGTCTCCTATTTTATTCGAAACCGGTATGCTAAAAGCATATTTACTAAAAACATCGACAACATTAAACAAAAATTTCTTTGGAACTCCATCATCGCCAACATTAAATTGAGATATATTTGATAGATCGATTAAATCTATCGCCCAATTATCATCAACTGCATTTGCTATAACTCTACGTCGAGGAAACTTTTTTTTAGGTTTATGTAGCTCGACTGCAAGATCATCGTATAAATCTCTGCCGAGGCCGAGCTTATATTTTGCTCCAATAATACCCTGGACCAACTTTAGGTCAATGCGTTCTCTTATATTTTCTGGTTTCATTTCGCGAAGTTCGTCTAACATCACCTTGTCGCAATCGTGTTTTGTTTTTCCATTAGGTTGAGCAACATCTATATAACATATATCATGCCGCATTGCTATTGCGTCAACTTGATTGTAAGGCTCTTGTCCGGGCAGCGGATTATCGTTTTCACCAAGTTGCTTGTCAAGCGGATTCCACGGTCCGGTATATCTGTGGCCGGGCAATGTCCAACCACCTTTCGGTTTCGGCAGTTTACCAATTAAGTTATGTATGTCTATGCCAGTTCCAATTATTTCTCTGTTATTGCATTTCTGGCAATACACAACAATTTTATTTTGTTTTAAGCACAAATCTCTGTCAGCATCACAGTTGCATTTCATTATTTATTTATAATTTATAATTTTTGTTAAATTTCTTGTTTTTCAATGAAAAATCAGTTTTCAATCAAAAAATTATAAAAAAACCTTGGGGTATTGACCCTAACAATTTATCGAGATTGGACTGATTTGTTTTTTTTTTCGTTAGTCAAAAACCCCAGGGTTTTCTAATATAAATGTTATCATTTTTCGATTTTTCCATGAAAAAACGTGCAAAATTAAGCAAAATCAGCGATAAAAATCAAGAAAAATCCGGAAAAAACCAGTTTTCAATCGAAAAATGATAAAATTTATATTAGAAAACCCTGGGGTTTTTGCCCTAACAATTTATCGAGATTGGACCGATTTTCGAGCAAAAAACGAGCAAAAAAGGAGATTTTCGAGCAAAAAATGAGCAAAAAACGAGAATTTCGAACAAAATCAATAAAATAAAATAAATTTATAATATTTTACAGCATTTGTTTCTTCTTAATCGTCTACTAAAATAACCTCAGTAAAACCCATTCCCGATTTTGTTGCTTCCAAAAACATATTTTTTCTTTTTCCACAAACTGCGCAAATACTTTTTAGCATTATTCTATTCTTTTTTGTTTTTTTCTGTTTTTTCGTCTTTATTTTCAGTTTTAGTTTTACATTTGAGACAATATGTTGACATATTATATTTGTTAAGTTAGACAAAATTAATCGCTATCTCATCGTTAGCGTAAGATGGTTGTTTGTCAAATTGCAAAATAAATTTTAAAAAATCTGGATTTTTTGTCATCTGCTTAATAAACATTACGCAATAATAACCGCAAGCTGGAGATCCAATTGGTTGAATCTGATTAGAAGAATAATTTATTATTTTGTTTTTGCTCATATATTTTTTTACAGCATCACTCGGCGGAATTCCGAACGAGTCAAAATAATTGTTATCAAAAACAGCCACCCAATGAGTACCAGATCCATCATTGAAATCTTGTACATTTATAACGCAAGAACCTAACGTTGGCGATGTCACAAGTTCATCTTTAGAATAAACTCCATGACAATTTTTTATTTTTTTAAGTTTATTAAGTATATCAAAATTACTCAATGGAGGCGAATTTAACGCCTCGTCCCCGGCAGCGTTAATCCTCGTCCTCCGAACAAGCCCGGCAGCATACTTCCTGCCAATCCCGCCAATAATGGGGCTATTGGAAGAAATCCACCTTGCATCTTTTTTTTCGTCGTTTTTCTTGTTGTCTTTTTCCGTGTTGTCTTTCGTTTAGGCATTATATCTAATGTTTAGACAAATATTTTCTTTATTCCCCTGCCTGTCTTTTCTGGTTCGACTCTGGCGGCAGCTTTACGTTCTTTGGCTGCCCTTTCTGCCGCCCCAGATATTGCCCCAGTCGCTGCCGCTAATCCCAATTTACCCAATACTGGCAAAACTCTAGGTAATAATGATCTTACTTTTGCCGGACCGAAGAAACCGCCATGTCTTAACATTGCAGTTGTTTGTGCAGCGCTTAAATTTGAAACGAAAGGTTTTTTTCGATCATATTTATTTACTTGATTTTTAGTTAGCAATAATTTTGTCAAAGTTCCCAAAGCATTAGGATTGATCTTTAATGAAACTGGTCTCCGCTTAGCAACAGCGGCTGCTAATTTTTTAACTTGACCATTAGTTAAATGTATTTCTTTTATAATATACTTTGTCATCTTATATAATATTACAGATTAAACTTGTATTGTCATTTTGCTTCCAATGGAGTCAATTGTAACAAATCTGTCGCTTATAACTAATGCATATACGTTTAACGCTGCCGCTGGAGCGGCTCCGAGCGTCCAAGTGATTTCAATATCAGCTGTGCTGTCCACGGATTGCTCGCTATGTTTACTAACATCAAAATAGAATATCGGATAAAATATACGAAATTCCTCTACTGATATTTGAGTTCCATCTCCAGTATCTTGATATTTCTGTACCGAGTCGAGCAGATACATATAAGGTCGAGTAATGTTTTTATTGGCGTCATTTGCAAAATTACATTCGATCGCTCGCTCCGGATATTGTTTTGAATTTATTCTAGCATATATTCGCCTAACATCAGCGTTATCAAATACTCCATTATTTTGTATTTGGCTACAACGTCGAGCTTGTTGCTGGAATACAACAAATAACTGACGCGGCAGCTGTTCACTTGATGTTGTTGTGACTCGCCAGGTGTAGTCGGTGGTATTCGGAACCGCTGTTTCATATATTTTATGTTGCTGAAAATGAATTGTATTCGTGCGTTTCTCCAGCATACTATCTAATTCTAACGCTTTAGTGACTGATGGAGTTATTCGTGGCATCCACAGCGCAAGTTTGTTTATGATAAATTGCACATCAGCACCACCAAATATATGAAAACAATCGTTTTGTTCTGCTCGATCTAAAATAAGCGTATGTTTAACTCCGCGAAATACTTTATTATAATCCCTGCAAAATCCAAGTATTGTACTTAATGGCAGCATCATTGTAATTTGACGTGATTCTACTGCAAGTGCTTTTCGCCTTGCAAAACCTTCATTATAACGTGTATTTCTTACGCCAATTGTATTAATTAAATTTAACATTTCAGTGCCGGTTGCTGCTGCTCCTGGCGCAGTTATACCAAGATTATTGCAAGCAGCAGTAAGTGAGACTCTTGTAGTGTTTGCATCAGCAGCTCCAGCTAGTGGGTCTATACCTAGCGCTGCAGCATTAACGATAAGACAACTTCTTACAATTCCAGCATCTGCAGCAGCATCAGCTCCTTGTATCAAAGCACATTTCGATAAAAGTTCAGTCGATTCTGCTATACCACGTCCAGTATCTTTAAACCACATCCTATTAGTTGCAGTTGATTTGGAGTAATCGTCGGAAAACGAAACAATATTTAAGATCGTATTCGCAACTTGTAAGTGATTTGAAATATCTTCGACTGTTTGATTGGTTAGCTGATATCGAGCGCTTCTAAACAAACACCAACCATTATTTATAAGAGCTACTTCTGCATTAGCTGCAATTGCGGCAGGTGGAACAGCTGTTGTCATAATTTGGCCACGAACTTCTAACATCGCTTTATGAGGCAGAAGAAATACATCCTCGTCCCTGGTGTTAAATGTTCTAATGCCAGCCTTATTTGGTTCGCTAGAATTTTCGTCAAGATACTCGACATATTCAAATTCCGTTACTTCATTGTCTATATCGTAAGTTTCTGCAAAATCGAGATAATTTTTCATGGACATTTTTTATTTTATTATGTTATATAAAAATTATTGCGGCGCTGTAACTTTAGATACTATGTTTTGTATAATCTGCTCGCCTTTTGGTGATAACAGTTTTTTTTTTGTTGTTTTTATCATTGCTTTTTTAGTTTCTTTTGTTGGTGCAATTTCTGAAATAACTTGTTTGATTGACGGCGGTAGAGGTTCGACTTTTATTGGTGCCGAAATAACTTGCGGCGTCGCTACCGCTTTAGGTTCGCCTTTTATTTTATCGGTTATTTTTTGTCCTACTGCAGTTCCAGCAGCAGATGCGGCTCCAGTTGCAAAAGCTTTTCCAGCATCAATTGCGATTGGCGCAACTTTACGAAATAATCCTGGAGCATTTTCAACAATTTTAGTAAATATATTTCCGAAAAATCCTCCTACTATTTTTCTTCTGTAAACTTTTTTTTGTTTCATTATATATATCTAAAGTTGTATAATTTTGTTGTCAATCACGAAGTAATTTTAGGTAGATGTAAATAATAAGTAACAATCTCGTTATTTAAATCTAACTGTCGTCCAGATTGATCTGTCAATTGCATGTTTACTTCCCCTATCTGATTTTCAACATTTAGCGGATAATAAATAATATGCCGCGGAGTAATTTGCATCAAAGACCCAGGTGGAACTTCTGGTGAAAAACTGTATATTGTTTGACCTTGGCTGCCTTTGGCTGAATAAGAACCAGATGCGATTGAACAATTTACCAATATTGTGTTAACTTCAGTTATATTTACTGGAAATTCACCGTCAAATGTTATAGGATTTTCACCAGTATGTATATAATGATTAGGTTTAAATCCAATTAATGATGCGAAACCATTATATAAAAAAACATCAATTCTATTTTTTAATGTTATTCTAGCTCGCAATGTATTATAATTCGGCGGTAGCTCAAAATCATCTTCATTACCGCCGTGCTTTCTTATAATTTCTTTTATTGTTTTATTCAGATAAGTTATATTATAAGCCCCTTGTGGAATTTCAATATCTATTGTTCTAATTATTGGAGGATTTTTTTTTTTAGATCTTTTGTACCAACTAACAGAAAATTATTGATACCAGTCTTAATATTAGCCATAGCGTTCCAACAAGTACATGAAATTAATCCAATTTCGTATTGTTTTTCACGATCTAATTCTATTGGCGGAATATACTTTACCGAAAAATTCGCGCTATCTTTATCGGATTGACTTGAGTCTAGTAATAGCGTCGCTGACATTTATTATTATATTTTTATAAAATTAAGTCGCGGTGCAAAATATCGTATTCGTCAGATGATAGTAAATTTCTCGATCTTAAATCATCAAGTATGTCAATAATTTCATTGTCAATTTCAGCACCAACATTTCCTGCTTCTTTTGACGATATCAATAGCATTAATCTACCGATCATTTCAGTAACTGATGTGAATATTCTAACACCAGTTCCTGTTTTTTGTTCTTCAGCTGCTATTTCTTTTTTAGCTTTTCTTTGTTTAACTTTCTCTTCTATATTTTCAATTTTTTGTTCAAAAGTTGCTATTTCTTGTTCATCTAACTCTTTTTGTGCAGCTTCTCTTTGTGCAGCTTCTCTTTGTGCAGCTTCTTCATTCATCTTTCTTACATATTCCTCAAAATCTTCTTTTAAACGTACTTCATCAAATATATGAAGCGCTTGATAAACATATTCCTCAGAATAATCTTTTTTATTTTCTAAATACTTAAGTGTTTTTAAATAAATATTAGCAATAATTAAATCTCTTGCTCTTTTGTAAGTTTCTTGCTCTTTTATAAGTTTCTTCAATATTGTCAATGTCAACTTCATCAATTTTGTCATAAGCATCTTTATTTTTTCTACGATTTCTCTTAATCTATTACGTATTTCATTGAATCTAGCATCTCCCCAACTATAAACATCAAGATTATTAATTTTATAATTTCTAATAAAAATTACAAATTCATAATCTTTTATTTCGTCTATTACTTTGTATTTATAATTTTCACGAATTTTTCTTACAGATTCTAATAAATCTTTAAATTGATCTTCGATCATTACCGTATAAGGTGTTTGTTTATATACAGTTCCTTTTGGTGATTGATCTAATATCATTGCCTCACTATCTATGCTACATAGATGACTTTTACAACGACATCCTTTTCCACTTATAATATTATTAATAACTTCAATATAAAGATTAGCGATAATTCCATGTCGATATGATACAAAATCTTTATAATAATTTCTATTTTCTAAAACTATTTGATCCAAACTATTTTTACTTTCTTCTTTTATTTGTTCTAATATTTTAATTTTTTCACTGGCTTTAAAATTATGTTCATCAATTTGATGTAATCTCACATTTTTAAATTCTTTATATTCATCGTTAAAATCTTTGTATTCAATTTCTGTTATTTTACTATTTATATTTGCTAAATGATGTTCAAATAAATTTTTATGTTGTTCCTCGCGTATAATTTGTAAATATTCTTCTATTTTCGCAGCTGGAATTATTGTCGATATTAATTTTTGTTGAAGTTCTAATGGATTATCTATAAGCCGTTTCCTTTCAGCTCTTCTTCCAGCAGGATCAGATATTTTCTCTGCAAGTGCATCAGCTAATTCTCTTTTTTCCTTATCAGATCGCTCAATCATTTTTCCAACAGCTGCTTCTTGTTGTTCTTTAATTTTTCCAACAGCTGCTTCTTGTTGTTCTTTAACTAATCCGAGTAAACCTTTTTCTTGTAATTTTTTAGATTCGTCTTCTGTTATTGGTCTACCTTCTTGTTGTTTTCCAAGTAATGCTTCGGTAATTGGTTTAAGAGCAGTTGCTGCTGTTTCTGCTGCGATAACTTGGCCGCGTCGAGCTTGCTGTACTAACTGTTTAAATTTTGCTTGAGATTGAGCAAGTTTTTTTAGATTTTATATATGTTTTCTGTACTTTGCTTGTTTTTCCATTGATTATATACTATTTTCTACACAATTATTGTAGATAGTTTTCAATACAACAACGAAACATTTTATTCTTATCATTTGTTAACTTATCAAATAAAAAGAAATCATATTTATTTTCTGTTGCTTTACGATAAGTTCAATACATTTATCTTTTGTTACGTCGCCGCATTGTTCGTTCGCGATATTTCTAACGTCAATATTGTCAAGGCCAGGAAATAATATAAAACAACCAGTATTTCGCCTAATAAATCTGTCGACGTTATAATATCCTTGAGGAAGATAAATAGAATTACATTTCTTATTTCGCGATAATGAAAAATACGATCTAATTTTATTCATTTCTTCGTTATTTAGCGGAATATCGTCAAAAACAACTATTTTGTGTTCGGACGAATCGAGTTGATTAACTGGAATAAGTTAAATATAAACACGATCGTAGTTGAAATTATCTCCAAGAAGTAAATTCATAAGCAAATTTGTTTTGCCCGATCCAGTTCTACCAACTATGAGATAATGACAATCTGGAAGTTCATTGTTATGTATATGTTTCACCAATCGCTCTGTATCAAAGTTTAATATCGCCATTATACAACTTATTATACATAATTTTGTCAAGCAGTATAAATAATGAGTTTTTACTCAAAATTTGGAACAACATTAGGAGGAAATTCAACAACTGCTTATCAAGGTGATTTATCACAATATGCAACCCTCGATCAGCTAAAAAATGAAATTACTAATTTATTAAATATAACAAGTGTCGACCAAAAGTTGTTATTTTTCAGGATAAAGAAGGACGGTTAAAAACAAGTAATATACAATTATCAGATGTTCTTATACGAATTCCCGCTGCGGTTATTAATAATATAGTTACTTTTGCCGATCAAGGTAAAATACAAGATTCTGGCAATTCTATTAACGATTACGTTAGAAAAGCTGGCGATGTATTTACTGGAGATATTGCTATGTCGAGAACAAAAATTACGTATCTGGGAGATCCAATAGCAGATTTCGATGCTGCAACAAAAAAATATGTCGACGATCAAGAATCTAAGTATATTTCAGTTAGCGGCGGTATAATGCGATCATTTCTCGATATGAACAATAATGGTATTAATAATCTAAGACGACCAGAAGAGGAATTTGACGCTGCAAATAAAATATATATTGACGATAGGGAAATTGCGATTAATGAAAGAATTCTTGTATTAAGAAATGAATATAATAATCATGTAACAACATTTCAAAATTTTCGTAGAAATGTAAATAAAATTAATAGTGACTTTTTGGAACTCCAACAAATGTTATTATTAATCTCTCTGACATTCACATAAGACTCAACAATATTATTACTCAATTAAGTGGTATTCAATTAAGACTCAACGATATCACTAGCAGCATTACTAGTGGTATTCCTCCTAATATTATTCAAAAAACTGATCTTATTAAAATTCCGCACAAACAAATTAACAATATTGTGTACACAATCGCATCAGGAAAATCAACATGGCCGAAAAATAGAGTTATCCAACATTATGCAGAAGTTACTGGTGTATATAGGCTATCTATATTTTGCACTGAAAAAATTACTGTATTTAACACACTTCCATTTCGGCAAAGTGATACTTTTTCCGGACCTATGAGTGTTATAATAAATAAGGGTGAAATTCACACGTTTTTGAGAGAGGATAACAAAAAGTCAGCCGAAGTGGATTATTGGTGGTGGCTGGAATTTGTAGCTGAAACGCCCGAATTAGTTAAATCTTAAATAATATTATATAATGAAGAAAAATATAGTCGATTTTAATCATATTTCAGAAAACATTCCTAAACAAGATGTTGACGCATTAATGCAATATTATAGATATTATCATAAAAATCTTTGGTGCGTCAAAAAATGTTACAAATACTATGCAAAAATATTGCGAGTTATATCATATTTACCGCTGCTAATGACCGGCTCTGGTATAATTTCGAGTGGCGCATCGTTAAATCCGTTTTTATTGATAATATCCGGCGTTGGCGTTTCGCTTGCAGCAGCTTGTAAAAAAGTTGAACCTCGACTCGCAACCCCCCCAAAAATGCTTGCAAAACAGCAAGTATAACTTATGAAAAATTACTCGATCAAATTCGATCTTACTTGCGTGGTATAAAATATGATATGGATGATTTAATACGAGAATTCCGAATTATTGATAGTATGTTAACAGATATTCTGCCAATGAGAGTCAGCAAGTTCGAAAAAGATTATGATAACAAAAATAAATGTTAATTTTGTATAACTTTTAGAAATATAGTTATCAAATAAAATATCACCATATTATCTATAAATGTCATCTGTATTAATATTGCGGAATTGAGTGATACTGGATCGTAGACCCTTCAGCCCAAAGCGATATAAGTTAATATTTTTGATCAGAAAAATATTTATCCTATAAAAGCAGTAATTTTAAGTTAACAAAAGATGCTTACAAAAATGTTAACTAATAATGCTTTATTTGTCTTATAAAATTTTCTGAAAAAAAAAAAAATCTCATAGGAGTTATTATTTTAGGCTAATAAAAGCTGTTTAAAAAGTGCTAACTTTAGAGTTGTTATTTTAGGTTGATAAAAGCTTGATTATGATAATGTTAGCTTTTAGTGTTCTAATGGGCTGATAGGGTCATTTGGTCTAGAATCCTCAATTTACCCCCTACTACTTGTTTGTTGTGAAAGATGTGCTGGTTTCATCATTGAAATCAAAATACCCAATAATAAGACAAATCCGAAACAAACTAAATTTAAATTTGAAAACAATTTTAATTTCTCTGAAATATTTCTGAAATTCATATTCTGGATGAGCACACAAATTATCTTGCGAATGCAACTTTCATTCTGTTTAACATACCTAAAATAAGTAATAACATCCGTTCTTTGCGAATATTATAGCTACTACACCGTTTTCCATTATTGGTGGTGCGTTAGACAGAGTTTTTACAACCTCGTTTCTCCATGTCAGACTTATCCGGTTCGTCGTAACAGATACGTCTTAGTGAAACAGCGTGAAGAACAAGATTAACGCCTGATACTAGTAATAAAGCTTGTAATACAATGTCGAGTACTGTACCGAGTCATTTCGCCCCATTGTGGTTAGGTTTAAATTAAACAAAGAAATGCATAGAGAGATGGACCTGTTCATCGTCATGGTCACAAAATGGAAATACTCATATTTCACCGCCACATTTAAATTCGAATCAGAGACCTGTATAGCAAAATCGTACCAGAGACAGAAGGCAAGACAAATATGTTGCTCATTTCTCTCTCTCTCTCTCTCTCTCTCTCTCTCTCTCTCTCTCTCTCTCTCTCTCTCTCTCTCTCTCTCTCTCTCTCTCTCTCTCTCTCTCTCTCTCTCACTCTCTCTCTCTGTCTCTCTCTGTCTCTTTTCCTAATTCCGTTAGTCTCAGTAAGTTAGCTTACTAACGGAGATTCGTTGGGTAATGCGGCTGTTTAAAGAGCTCAACAGCACATGCACTTGGATCAATTTTGAGCTTCTTATCACAATGCTTTTACCAACGCTAAATAGAACCAAATTTCATAAATTTCACACTATCAATAAGCAATGGTATTCAACGTCTTCTCTTGGTAGGAGGAAAAAAATCGGTGACAAACTTTTACAGTCGGACTGTTGTGGTTTTGTTAGAAATAATTGCCTACAATACTGAAAAGTCAATAACTGAATTTAAATACAAAATCAATTACTTTTTATAGCCAGCATTAGATACATTTTTCGGTCTGCTTTATTCGTTCCATGTTATCTATTGTGAGAACTGTCAGCACTTTTTAATTCCAATCTGGATCGCAGACCGGGCGCTATATGGTAATACCCTCTCACACGTCGGTCCTAGCTTGGAGGCATTTATATGTACTAACTGCACTAGAAATGTAATTATTGAATCTAGTTCAGGATTACATCTAAACATGGAGACTTATGAGTTTTGTTGAATGAATGAAATGTTAGATGCTTTCATTTGTTTTCACATCGCTCTTAAATGCATACTTTTTCACGTGTTTGTGTCTGTATATATATATATATATATATATATATATAGAGAGAGAGAGAGAGAGAGAGAGAGAGAGAGAGAGAGAGAGAGAGAGAGAGAGAGAGAGAGAGAGGGAGATAATTTGCAATGGGGCAAGGTTTTTTTGCTTTTTGACTTAAGAATGAGCGTCCAAAAAAAATGTAGAACGTCTTCAAATCCAGTACAGCTGAAATACGATATCATGTTCACACAATGCTAGTGTTCGACCGATATATTAAACAATAGTCACACATCTTCCCATCTTTTTCCTTCATAGCAACATGCTCTTATTCGTATTCAGTAAAGTTAAACAAATTTGAACACACACACACACACACACACACACACACACACACACACACACACACGCAAGAGCAACTCCGGGCTAAGGACATGTACATCTTAGGAAGGTAATGCCATACTAAGTTTTCTTACATATCATTTAGTATACTCATCTACGCGATACAGATTTAGATTTTCGGCTCACAATGATTAACCCACCTTACACGGTTTGCCTCAAGTGACCACTATGGTTACACTATACCTATTCGCAATGTACAAGAGATTAGATGCATGGTAGCAAATAGTAAAACAAAACCAGACTAAATCGCGTATGCTCATTGTTATGGCAAAGTAAAGTTACCTGATATGTATGCTCTGAGTGCCTGCATCCGTCTATTATGATAACGGAAGGACATCGGAGCACTCTTGGCGGTTGATGTCAACCACGATACAATTATAATTTCCTACTGTTATCAAAACCAATGACATACAAGAACGAACTTATAAGACACACACACGCACATATTGATATACTACTGTGTTTAGAATTTAGAAGAAATGCGAGAAAATGTTTAATTTAAGATCGAAAGCAAGGTGGTACGCGTCTGGTGAAACAATCTAAATATTTCTTTAACTTTGAAAAGAAAAATTACATCAACAAAAAATATAAAACAGTTAATTACGGAAGATGGAAGAGTGTAGTTGGTTCTGAAAGAGAATTTTTTAAACAAGATAAGAAAGCAATAATGTGCAATCACTTTTTCAGTCATGATAAAAACATTCCGATTTTGATAGAAGCTCGTGCTATGGTAAGTTAACATTTGAGGAATGGTTCAGCACTTAAATATATGACAATTTAATCCACCCCAGGGTCAGATGGATTTGCTGATAAATTTTAAAGCTTTTTTTTCTGAAATATCTGGAGGCTTTCCGTTAAGGTCTTTAAGTGCTGGATATGATATGCAGCATTTCCCAAATTTCATTCGCAGGGAATCATTACTTGCATTCCAAAAGAAACTAAAGACAGCAAATTGATTAAAACTTGCAGGCCACTCTCATTCCTTAATGTAGATTTCAAGATTGCTTCAGCATAAATTGTTTAGAGGGTGTAGAAAGTCCTCCCTTTTGTTATTAGTGACATTCAAAAGGGTTTTTTCTAAGGGAGAGTCATTGGTGAAAATGTAAGAATTCCGTAGACCTGATGCAGTTGGAAACATAAACGAATATGGTATTCTCCTGATATGCTTAGATAAAAGATTCGATTCGGATGAATGGGCCTTTTTGAGACTACACTGAATCTTCTAACTTTGGAAATCTACTCATCAATGGTTTACAACATTTTGAATTAAATCAAAACATTGTATCATTAATAATGGTCACTTATCTCCCTGTTTGACTTTGGAGAGAGGTTGTCGTTATGGAAACCCTTTAGCACCTTACATCTTTATAGGTTGTCGCTAGGGAAACCCTTTAGCACCTTACATCTTTATGATAACAGTTAAACTTCTTGCAATAGAACTAAAACTAACATAAACGTTACAGGCAGTATCTATAATGAAATGGAATTCAAGGTTGGGCGGTGCGGTGTAGGGGCGTTTTTATAATGGGACGGTTCACCTTTGTCTGTGGAAACGAAACTTTAGATTTTAATTGTCATTGCCTCGGTAACAGGTCTAAACAGCTATGTTTTGAAATAAAAAGCTATTTGGATTTAAATAAAAAAATATAATGACAAATATGTCCTGAAAATGATTTGTTATGGTCAATGTCCAATTATAGAATACTGGGTATAGATTTCACTTTGAATTTTAAGGATTTGGTTGAACTTGATTGCTTGTCGACGTTGAAGTAAGTAAATAAATTGCGTGGCTTGTAGAGCAGAAGAAATGTGCCCCTTGCTGAAAAAAAAAACTAGTTTGATAAAATCCTTGATTTTGCCAACATTGTTCACTTTTGTTGCTCTAGGAAGGTTTCCGCCTCAAACATAAAAAGAAACCAAATACCGCCGAGGTAAAGAGAAATACTCTTGCTGCTATTTTTACGCTTGCACTCATTTAGGCTAAAAATAACTGTTCTGAATTAGATTCCTATTACTGAACGAAGATGGTTTACGGCAAAAACTGGTTTATATAGAGAAATGTCGCGAATTTGGAGATATACAGTTATTAAAATTGGGAAAAACCGGTTCGAAACAAATCTCTACAACAACTAAAAATATCTTTTGGCGTGGTGATTTGTATTATAAATATATTTTAGCGTGGTGATTTGTATGCCCTATCACAATGCAAAATGAACCATCGACTGTTCAGGAACACACTCATATGAAGCTTTTCTTCATTTAGTAAGTATATACACTTTTAAATGATACACAACGTGTGGAACAAGAGCTGTTTTACACTTTATTTGATGATGTATCCTATTTAATCCTCTCTATTATTGTTTGATGTAATTAAACAAGAAATGCATACTAATTATTTTATACAGTAGTTTGTCCTTATCACAAAGATACCAGTGCAACGGAAAAAGAAAGACTTTTTTAAAACCGGAAATAGTTTCCAGTAATATCGACAAAAATTTCCTTCTTAGGGTAAGAG
>JAECUM010020684.1:0-36378 GCA_016617855.1 Megalonaias nervosa | reverse complement strand
ATATTATTATTATTATTATTATTATTATTATTATTATTATTATTATTATTATTATTCATAAATCTAAGATTATGTTATCATTAGTGAATGAATTTAACACTAAAAGTAAATTATAATCGTTTCAAACAACAATATAAAACATATCTGAATTGCACTAAATTTATAGAAATACGATACGTTTTGAATAATCACGACGCTGACTATAATTTGCTTTATTCATCCCACTCATAATTCAAAAACTATTGCTCATATCATCTGCTTGGAGTTTATGACAGAAATTGATTTTGACATAAAGATAATGCAAATGTACAAAATGTTAAATGAGTCTATCTTCTATATCATACAAGGCACATTTTATGAAGTGTATCTTATGGAAGAAAGAAAGAATGCCTGATGTAATACGAATCTGACATTTTGACTAGACAATCAGCATAGCCAATGAGATAAATCCGAAAATTTTACAGTTTCTTTAGGAAAGAACAATGAAACCCTTTTAAAAAAACCACACAAGATTAGCGTGTACAGGTCTCTACCGTCAAGAAGTTTTGTGAACGTCTGTTATTTATACCTTGCAGTGGAGAAATTTTATGCAATACGAAATTCAAGTGAAATTATTGCATTTTCCCAAGAATATTGTATGAAAGTAGTTGTTTGTACGTTGTATACATGTTGGGTGTTCTGGAATCATATTGCAGTTTACAAAAGAAATGTTTTGGCACCATCCATTGCGGTGTAATTACCAACCAAAAAGCTTTTTTAAAAGCAAAAAGCGAGAAATAATCCTATGCTCAAAGCACTCAAAATGCACAGTAATCAGCATAAACACTCAATCAAATAATAATCATCCAACTACAATTAGTCACGTGACACTGGTGATTAATAACCAAATTTAATACAACGCTCAATATATGCCTGACAGATATGCACAATTTATGCCTGACAGATAGGACGTACTACACGAGTATATTTTTGTCATGAAAATTAGAAGCAGTTTCGGGCAAATTCCATGGCAATCAATTTTTTTTCCGACAAATTTATACGCATAGGACTATTGTGAATTCGTATGAAATTCGTCCAAAGCTCTTCACGGTAACTTATATGGCAATATTTATATTCAAACTCCGACTATTAGTTTAAATATATTTTATTTCATAAAGTTGTAATTGTAGATTGCATGATATACAATCAAGACGGGAAAGGATTAAAACAATAGTTAACGGCTTATGATATTCTTCTCCTTTTACAATAAAAATATTGTAAATATATATATGAATATGTGGCGGATGATACTAAGTTTTAATAAGATTAAAAAAATAAATTTTTAATAGTCGAAGCAAATTGTCTCTTGGCTAAACATCAGCATTTAGCCACGGTATGTAAAGCAAGAGAATGTACAAAGTGGGAGTAGGCGAAAGACGAAGGATAAATAAAATAAAATAGTTTAAAGGAGAATGCCTATAAAATGTACATAACCTGTAAGGGCCTATGCAACATGCATGCCTATAAAATGTACACAACCTGTAAAAGCCTATGCAACATGCATTTTTAATTTGTAGTAAATACCTTTCAAAGGCAGACATGGCAAAACACAGAAGACTTTATGCAACATATTTTACGAAATGATAGATTCAAAGAAAGACAAATGCAAAGACAAATCAATTGATGATAAAACCGAATGGATATACTGCCACAAAGCAATCTCCAGTGTAAATATATCCAAGCACCGAAAAAGATCTACGCCTAAGTATACGAATGTTGCCTCTTAATTGAACTACTGTACATGCTGACTGTTTTGAGTAGACTGGAAAAGAATTGTAAATGATTTGAATAGTAAAGGATAAAATAATAATCAAAGAAGGCAATACCTTTTTGGAAATACAAAGTGTTAACTTGTTAACTTGTTAAGAAGTGATTTGTCTTCTTTTGTGTATTACTGTGTGAACTTATTAACTATTTTTTGTAATGTCTGCATTTTTGTTTCTGCTACTTGACATCTCTTTCTCGGTCGAAATATTTCATTTGCCTTCTCGTCAGGTTATTCTTCAAATTTGTGTCGTCTTCAGTCTATTGCTTTATTCATCTAACTCAATATCATTAATTATTTCTACAAAGTTTCACCTAACATTTCACACCAACTCTTGTAGAATGAAGCTGGATAAGCCGTAAGTGGATATGGTTTCAAATCCTTTGCTGAAATATACAGTTAATTTATCTCTAATGAGCTTGTTGGGGTTCGCTGAAATGTACGGTTAATTCAGCACAGATAAGCGTGAAGAGGTTCGCTGAAATGTACAGTTAATTCAGCACTGATGAATGTGAAGGGTTCGCTGAAATGTACAGTTAATTCAGCACTGATCAGCGTATTAGGGTTCGCTGAAATATGCTGATAAGCTCTGGTTTTCTCTGGGGTTTTTTCTTTTCTTGTTTGGTCTGCCTCTTTGATGATCTCTTTTCGGATGTCATCTAGTTATGTATCATAATCCTCTAAGTTTGGTCTCAATGATTTCAATTTTGATTCAATCATCTCGCCAGAATACACATGCCATTTAGGTCCCATTCCTTTTCAGTAGTTAGCAACCTTCTTTCGGCACCTTAGGTACAAATTATCTCGGATTATCTAACCCGTTATTCTAATAATTAACCACTTGCAAATTTACATTCTCGTGAATTAGTATTAATTGTCTTTGCATAACAGTAAGTTCAAGAAGTATTGAAATAATGTCTCCTCAATACGATGCAGCCATTTACCAGTTTGATTTATCGAACCCAGTCTTTTCCAGCTTTCCTGTCTATAGTACCAAGTGCTAATATTATTTGATGTCACCTTCCTTTGAGATACGAGTTGCGCTGACATCTGGTTTTACATAATATGGAGTTTGTATGTCATTTTAATATTGTTTATCTCCATGTTGTATTGCAATTCAATTATTTCTAAGAACTTTTATTTTTGTCCTCCCTATTTAAATCGAGAAATAGAGACTCTAAATGGAAATAATATCTTCGAAATTATTTGCATGATGTGCATTATGATCAGCGTTTACTTGTGGTGCATATGTGGCATCGTAAACATCATCGTAAATTACTTTCATAAGCCCTGGTTGAAAGTTACTACGTTCACGTATCTGATCATGCGCTACGTCACTAAAGTGATGTATTCTTTAGAAACATGTACAATATGTATTATTAAATTAGCTTGGATTGATATCATGCTTCCATGATGCCTCCGAATTTCATTTGCCTTTTACATGTTTGTACCTTCAAATGCCTAGACACATATTTGCTTAGTTAGGTTGTCTTTTCAACCTGATTAGACAGCTTCAAGGCATACCAAAGGACTATCCGTATTGTGAATGCAAGAATAAGGACAAGTCCAACGTAAAATAAACTGGAAACATGCCACGGAGTTATAGAACCCACACCAGAAGTACCAGTTGTTGCTGTACCGGAGGTACGGCTGCAAAGAAAAAAGAAGAGTGTGTGTGTGTGTGTGTGTGTGTGTGTGTGTGTGTGATTTGGATTTTTAACGTAGCTTTAACAATTTTTCAGTCATATCGCTACGATGTCTGCAGTGTGGCAGATTATAGTGATGTCTAGCACTGGGGCATCATGCCGCAGACATGTAGCATGATGTCCCACCCAGTCACATTATCCTGACACCAGGCCGACTAATCCTAACACTGACCTCTTAATGCTGAGCGCCTAGCGAGTCAGCTCTTAGCACCATTTTTATTTTTGGTACATATAAGTCTTTGGTATGACTCGGCCGAGGTTCCAACTCCCTCATCCGAGGCGGACGCTCTAACCACTAGGGCGGTAAAAAAAACACGAGAACTTGAATTAAAAACTGTCATTGGGGAAGGTTTGTAAAATTAGGTGCTACAATTACTAACGATGAATCGTACAAACTATTGTCAATTTAAATTACTTCAGTTCAAACCAGACAGTGCTACTTCAGCTTAGGAAGAACTGAAGCAAAATGTAAATAGCTAAATCTTCTTAGATGCTGCAAGTACAACGACGGGTGCTGAACGGAAAGAGGTATTTACGTATTTTTGGGATGATAAAAATGAAATACAAACATTGACTCACTATCTTGGCTAGGAGTACTGGATTTAGCCGACATCTTTAACAAGGCATCATAATTTGCAACACCTTCATAAACAGTTGGTGCTAAGGTAGATGTTGAGAATGAAAAAAAATACACTAGTAAATAGCACAGCACTGAAAAACAAAAGAACGATATAACTATGTTACTTATGTGTGGCAACATATTGTTTTCAACATAATTTAATGTTATCAATTAAATATACCACGGATTGAAAGATCTGATGTTGATAGTGGTACCTTTCCAAAAATCATTTGTGTGAAATTTGAATCTGAAAGTTTATTTGAAAAATATGCTGAAAATCTTGATACCATTCTCGCAAATCAGATTAACGAAATATTTTGTTTCTATCACAAATGGTTTTATACCCGACAAGGTTAAAACCATATACCAAAGGCTTAAGTGCAGACCACAGCTCAGCCAAAAGCTTATGTTGTAAATTTTGTCAGCTTCATCAATCATTTCACATACATTATTTTGACTCTCCATCTATCTCTTGTAGGGTTAGTTTTATTTGATATTCTGTAGTCTGCGACTTTTTCGGAGTTTGTTTTGCTGTTAGCTTTTGCCGAGATTTTCCAGGCCTTGTGGTGTTATCGTTGTCCATTGCTGAATTAGTTTCGTTGTTGACGTCAGGTAATTTGTTTTTGCCAGCTTAGCCGAGATGTCAGATTTTTGCCACAACGTGCAACGTGTTTGTTTCGCCAATACCATTCTTTTTCACGCATTATATTTGTTCCAGGATTTCTTTCTTTTTTATTAGATCGAACCTGAAGGGAGACGGAATGTTGAACTTTTTCATGATGCTGTAGTTAGTTTCACTTGACACCCCTTTGATTTTACAGGCACGTCTAACGTGTATGTTCTTTTAATCTCACCAAATCTCTAAGAATTAACGATAACCTGTAATTGTTGTTAAGACTCGGACCTTTCTAGTGCAATAGTTGGAGAAGAAAAAAAAAAACACAACATGATGGCTGTCTATAAACTTATGTATTTTCTGAAATGAGGTTACTGTGATTTTGCTGGTTTATTATCTCCTTAAAGCGTGTTTATTGGTCGAGAAATGACAAGGTTCAAATGGAAAATAGCGAAGTTTTATGATAGTTTGACTGGTGAAAAAAGTAACGATAACAACTGTATCTTAACCATTCTATTTTCTTCCATTGTTTAATTCACCTTGATTTATTGCAAACTTCGATTACTTTTCATATGAGTTTTTTCTCCAAATACGTACAATAAATGGCCTCAAATACCCATTTGCTTGATGATGCCAGAGACGGAACGATTGCAACATTTTCTCGTAGCTTAACTTGGTCAAATGTTTGTGGTTTTGATTGCTCTCTCTCTCTCTCTCTCTCTCTCTCTCTCTCTGAGTCGTGTCGTCTCAGTGGGTACGGTTCTGGGCTCGCATTCAGGAAGATGCGGATTCGCATCCTGCCTAAACACCAACCAATCAATCCCTTACTGATTGCTGTCTCAGGCTCCGCTGTTAAAAGCCTTCTCAAGCAGAGTACATACTCAATGTAAGTCTGTTTTTCCAGGCGTGTCAGTAAAGTAAAATTCACAGCCATATGCTTATAGAATTTATGACGATAAGTGATTGGATTGCTCTAAAACGTGGATCATTTGTAATGATAATCTTACGCAATTTAAAATGAAAATCTTAAAATGACCAGGTGCTCTTATTTAAGACGTTTTAAACTCTTTTCACTATGTCAGAGGTTAACCATAGCCATGCTATTAGAAGTCGTCTTTAACTCATTAACCCCTGGAGGTTTTTGTCGTTTTCGCCTGAAATGCGAGTAGGAAACCCATTTGGGGGGCTATTTCTGAATACATCCTAATACATCGACCTCCAAGACATTTTAGGTTAACCTAATGCCTAGTTGTGTTAAAAACATCGTTTTTCATTGGCTATTTCGCCTGAGCATGAGCAGAAGGGTAAAAGCTGGACTTCTTTTTTTCTTTTTTTTTTTGCTTAACGGACCCATCATTTTCGTGTCGAGACCACTCTTTATTCTAAATGCCCATCTTATCCTACTTTTTGCAAAGGTTCACCTGTCTGTGTGCAGTTCAGACCGGTCTGTCTTAGATCTGAGGCCAAAAAGTCTAAAATCCGGACACAAAATCGGATTCTGACCTCGGACGAATTTCGGCTGGAAAAAACTCGGGTCCAAAAAGTTACGTTTTTCCCTCTGTATTTTGTAGTGCAACTAGAACATCCATATTATTTGGTATCATCGTAAAGCTACATCTGTCTACCTTTCTATAACACCACCCACTTTATTGTGTCGTATATGACCTTGACGCTACAGAGCTCAGAAGTAGGCTACCACCTCCTGCCGCGTAAACGCGGCGCCAGGGGTTAATGAGTTAAAATTGTATCGTGCAATCATGTCGTGTCAGGGAGAGAGAGAGAGAGAGAGAGAGAGAGAGAGAGAGAGAGAGAGAGAGAGAGAGAGAGAGAGAGAGAGAGAGAGAGAGAGAGAGAGAGAATTTTTTGAAGTTTTTAATGTCAAAATTAAAACTTACTTTCTACAATCAGGTCTTCGGCTCCCGTATCCGTTATCTCGTCTGGCAAAAAAGTTATTGCCTCCGTTCCAATTATTTGGATTATCATGGAGAAATACAGGCAAAAATACTGTACTTTGATAACTTTCTCCATAACTGTAATGAAGTTGTGAATTTTTGGTACGGGAGAGTGACAGTTTAGAAAGTTGCTAGATGATATCTCTGTTTATTCTAAGAAACAATTTCGACATTTATCTTACTGGGTGTATATATACACATTAATCGCTCAATATTGCAATAAATGTTTTTCTTTGTCTAGTGATAATGTGGGTTTTCTATATCTAGATATGAACGTGGGTATAGCCCCAAAAACAAATCTCATTGGTGACGGTAATTTTTATAAAGTCGTAGCAGGTGCAAATCCTTGGCGTGATGTTAATTGTATACATAACCCCGCGCGGACACATCTGAGCTATACATATATATCGAATTTCTTTTTACTAACATAACTGTAAGATGAAATCTTTATATTTACACGGTTGATGTACGCCGTCTTTGTTAATGAATTTAAGTGAATAGGAATCAAATGCGACACGTGTGCAGATAACAGGTAAACTATGCTAACAATAACGCTTCATTGTTCAGTTCGTTCTCACAAAAGCCAAATTGAAAATTGCACACATTTCTTTTATTATTCCGTAGGGTGTAGTTATCGCTTCTGGAGCTAGAATTTAAAAGTCACAAGCACATACTCTCAAGTTTAAATTGGCTAACTGAACGTTATGATTATGTGAGCCTTTCGGCGTCAGGATTTTCATTTCCCTGCATCCTGGTCACGAAGCAAGAGGCTGTGATAACAAACAAAATCAAAATATTTAGACATACAGATCCAAAGGTTTCGGCAACTGTTAATTGGTGTACAATATTTTTTAAATAGTACTGTACGTTTGTAACCATGTACATCATGTAGAAATTTTACATTTTTATGTTCCTTCACAATCTAAATTAAGGTAAACTTAGTACATGACTAGTGCAAATTGTTATGTATATTTAATTTGCATTGTTTGTTATTTAGGGGGGTTTTTTTGTTTGTTTTTTTTAAATTTCAATTTCATTATATGCTATGGTTAATTGTATTTTGGACTTGACCTTGTCCAAAATCAAGTTCATTTTCTACCTGACCTGAATCACTGATTTCTTAAAATTCTGTTAACAATTAATACATAGCTAGTATTTTCTTTATGGGTAAGGGTTTAATATTAGAATTATTATTAATAGAAGTAAACATTTTTATCATTGTCTGGGTCAAGGACATTGTGTTTTCCATGTTCTTTATTTTGATTTTAGTAACAGACCTTCTAATTACAACTAAGATTTTATCTTGTACACATTTGGAACCTTCCAGAATGAAATTTTCCATTAGGTAATAGGTTCTTTTTTTTAGAAAATGCTAGTTGTGACCTGAGGTCAGGTAGAGGACTATATAATCTTGTTACCGGAAGAAAAAAAATTTTATTCGTGCTGTAAGCTCTGAGCAAAATCAGTTGTATTGTTGGTGTGCTCGGTATTTCATTTGGGCTGGAATTTATTCTAATTATTTAATTCAAGTTATTCTTCTTTGGAAATACAAAGTGCTCAAAATAACATTCTTGGAAATAGAGACATGGATTTATAGTGAAATTTCAAATAAGGATATATTCTTGGATTGTATTATTGTGATTCAACAAAGGTCTGTTAGCACATCATTACGACACAGGCCACTACAGGCACATCAACACTTTTAGAGTTGGATTTATTTTAGAATACCACTAAAGTTTGTTCAGAACTTAAAATATTAGGACATGTATTAGAAATTCTAGGATTGTATGGGATTTAATTCTTTTTACACTTTTTTAATTTGTATTCTAGGGAAATAAATTAACTGTTGAATTTTACAAAACTTTTTGGTTCTCACTCTTTGTTCAGAACTTAAAATATTAGGACATGTATTAGAAATTCTAGGATTATATGGGATTTAATTCTTTTTACATTTTTCAATTTGTATTCTAGGGAAATAAATTAACTGTTGAATTTGACAAAACTGTTTGGTTCTCACTCTTTTCTATTACTTATTTTAAGGCCATATTGTCGTAATAATATAAACAATAAAAATAAGTTTCATGTACATATAGCGTACTAAATTAACAGCAGAGGATGTCTGATTTTATATCTCGAGAAGATGAGACCAACTGCGATTTCACTCTGTGTCTCTTTCGGTCATTTCTCACTTAAACGTTCAAGAAATGTTATTGTTTAATATGTTCTTGGCAAAATATTTAATGCCCCAACTTCACTTTATTTATTTATTTATTTATTTATTTATTTATTTATTTATTCATTTATTTGCTTATGTTGTTACCAAACAGGAAACTGATCAAGACGCTATAAAAATGGTGCTAGTACGTCCAAATATAGAAGCTGGACTTATAGGTGAAGAGTACAACCGCACTACTCAGAAACGATGATAACTCAGCGACTATTTCCTGAATGCACAAAAAGTTTGAAAATCTTGAATCCCTATTATCAGATGTATTTAAATCAGGTTGACAGAAAAGGTTTCATTCTGTAATTGAGTAATGGAACGCAGTAAACCGTCTTCTGATGAAGAAAATGGTGTGAAAACACACATATAACTAATTCTAACACAAGATGTTACTTTCTGGATTACGAGACTGGAAGAATAATTACGAGTGATTTCCAGTTTTGGGCAATTTGTACACGGTTTTGGTTCAAATATGAGACTTCCACATGCACCAGTTTAACAAATCTCCCAGTAATTGTTCGGGGAAAAACATCTCACAGTAATTGTTTTGGGGAAACATCTCAGTAATTGTTTTTGGGGACAACAATCTCACATTAACTGTTTTTGGGAAAGAAAATCTCACATTAGTTGTTTTGGGGAAAGAAAAACACATTGTTTTGGAAACAGAAACATTTTCAGTAATTCCTTTTAGGGAAAGAAAATCTCATATTAATTATTTTGGAAAAAGAAAATTTCACATTAATTGTTTAGGAGGGGAGAAATTATCTCAGTAATTATTTTTGGGAAAGAAGATATCACATTAATTGTTTTGAGAAAAGAATATGTTGCGTTGTGTGAGAAAAAAAAAAACGTTAACAATTCATGCTTCATGTTTATACATGTCTTCTGATAGAATTCGTAATTCAGAGTACTTTGGGGAAAGTCAATACGTGCTAAATAATATTACGACTTTAGACCGATTTTGAAACAAAGAAACTACCTGTCCGTGACTTAGCCATTGCGTCACAGCCAAGTTCGCTGTTAATTCAAAGAGAACCTTCCTGCGATGGTGAGAAACTCTGTTTTGCCATCAGCCATTGATGTCATCGATCGGCTTAGGCTTAGAGACCGTAAAACCCGACATTATAACATATCAGTACTACTACCCCAGACAGTTTTCAAAAAGACTACCGGTATCCAATCAGAACTAAGATCGTCAAATTTTGGGAGGGTTTCTCATGCAGCCAGACATTATACTGTTACATTCATTTTGGAGGGATCAGTACAGTTTTGGAAGTGACTAGAAATATCACGTACTCCGAGGGCAAATTGTGCACTCGGAAAAGAGCGGGAAAAAGGAGTTCTAGGAAATTCGGACGAGACTGGAAACAAAGACTTCTGAGGTAAAACATCTTCGCCCGAATCTGTCTCACTTTCCTAACTAGGTGTTGTAAGATTTATACGTTATTATGTGCATTAATTTTAGTAGAAATTTAATCTTCTATGTATAGCTGAATTACCAACATGTCGTAATGTAGCATATAGCGAATTATTAATATTCAAGATTAATGTATGTAGTTGTTAGGATAGAATCAAAGTGGATGGTGTAATCTGCTACGATGTTGCGTCGTGCTGCATAACTGAATTTAATAGTGAGTAGTGTTAGAACTTGTACTTGTTTGTTTAGTTGTGGATTATACAGAGTTAGGCATTGCTGGCCTTGTGCACGTATAATTAGGCATTTTTATATTTGTCTGTGTCTTTTATAATTTTGTAAGGTAGGAAATGCGTAAGAATATTGCTGATGTTGATAGTTACTATA
Organism: Megalonaias nervosa; assembly: GCA_016617855.1. Taxonomy (NCBI): domain Eukaryota; kingdom Metazoa; phylum Mollusca; class Bivalvia; order Unionida; family Unionidae; genus Megalonaias; species Megalonaias nervosa. The sequence goes on along the minus strand of JAECUM010020684.1, from coordinate 25,656 downwards.
TCGAGAATTAGGGATATGTGCGTATGTATCAGAAGTCGTGATATTATTATTGTTGTTGTTATAGTCTTTATTATAGAACAAGCGTGTGTGGAATATTTAGATGTGAGTGTATGAGTTGACCTAATGATTTAATTGCCATTATACTGATGAAAGATCTGTGAGAGTGTTTTAATTCTCGTGTCACTGAACAAGGAAACAAAATTGTACGTCCCTTCTAATCCACGGGAAGCTTACCGGGTGGGATAGGACGCCACCAGAACATTAGAGAGAGGAGAAGCCGTGAAGAGCACGGGAGAATAGGCAGTTGAACGACAGCGCAGGGCCGGGAGAATAGGCAGTAGTGCGAAGGCGCAGGGCCGTAGACGGAAATAACAGTACCGGAAGTACCGAACGGGATACAAGGCGGAAGTTACAGATGAGTAACATAGAAGGGACACGAGAACGAAACACTTTCACCTTTAATTTCACGTGATGAGATACCTGGCAATTTAAATAGGTCTTGTATTGATTGGAAGCAATTACATTGAAAAATTGTCCTGTAACTGTTGAATACCGTGATATTGTTTATTAAATAGTTATACCTTTCACCTTATTATTTTTTTATACTTTATACACCTAGACCGTCCGCCTTGCTGACTGGGTGCTCGGAGCTATTTAATCTTTAAATTGTCCGTCCCTTTCCGGTGTTAGCAATAATTCCGTAGGGGACACGTGACAGAATATATTTCCGTAAGTGTTTTGTGGAAAGAAAATCTCATAGTAATTGTTTTCGGAAAAGAAAATTTTACAGTAACTGTTTGGGGAAAAAGAAATTCTCGCAATAATTGTTTTGGGAAAGAAAATCTCACATTAGTAGTGTTGGGAAGGAAAAAATCACATTGTTTTGGGAAGAGAAAATCCCCAATAATTTTTTGGGGTAAGAAAATTTCACATTAATCGTTTTGGGGAAGGAAAAATTCACATTGTTTTGGGAAAAGAAATTCTCTCAGCAATTGTTTTGTGGAAAGAGAATCTCACAATAATTGTTTTAGGAAACTTGCTAGATTAAGATTATTCTTTTCTTTCTGTTTTTTGTATTATCTACAAACATTGTCATGTGCACGTTTAAGCTTCCAGTTTGTTTCTATTTTTAGTTTGCTACTGACAGAATATGCATTGAAAAATGGTTTCCATTATTGCTGTATATTTTGTGTTGTAAATCATTTCTGCTATTGTTGTAATATTAGCGGCCAGAACAATGTCAACATTGTTCAATTTGCTAAAATTCATATTATGGTACAAATAAGATATATCTCCACTCTGTTATTTTAAATTCGCTTGCATGTTCTTGCCCAAATCTCGACTATAAGATTTTGAAAGTGGCAAATTAATCCAAGTTCTGTTAGTAACCCGTGTTTGAAAGTTTTGGCGAAAGATCGTCCAAACAAGCAGCCATCTTTAATCTAGTATTTCTATGCTAAGGTGATTATCAGCGTTATAGTGAACATTTTAACCAATAGTCTGAGCTACATTTACATGTAAGAAATTAAGTTTCACTAACATGTGTCTGGTCGATAACGAAGCTGTCTTGATCAACCGGTAAATGGTCGAATTACTGGAATAAACACCTTTATTGGTTTAATTTCTATTTGGGTGGTCCAAAATGTGTTTGATGTTTTATTCAAAGAAACTTTAGAGGCCATACTCGGAGTCTGACGAAACTAAAATTATTGCCTCATGGTATATATACAAGCAATTTTACTTTTTCATTTATACACAAATATTTAAAAGAAATATTCTGCTGCTTAATCCAATAAAAATTCTGTCAATATGTATAAATCAGAATACGCTCAGCAGACAATTGATGGGCAAATAGCCTTTCAAGCAAAATACCTACCAAATCATGCATATCTTGTGTGTTTGTAACACATGGCAATAACCTTGTTGGGCAAAAAGATTGTATGCAAAGTACCTACCAAACCATGCATTTATTATGTGTTTGTAACACGCGGCAATAATATTTTTAGGCAAAAGCTTTTAAGGCAAAATGCTTTAAAACGGACTCTGGACAAACAAAACAGGTATTTAATGTTTTCGTTTGCTTTTCTACGAGTTAGTGTATTGATTTACTTAAGTCACATTTTCAGATTGTCAAGAATAATGTAACATATATAATAATAAGGTAATTTTATACTGAATAATACAATATGCACTCGTCAATATTGTTTACAAAACCTGCAATTCACTCAACACCTACTGTGTATCGTCAAATAAGGTTTTCCAAACAAAGTTTGGCTTGTACCATAGAAATCCATATTGTATTATTCAATGTAAATTTACCTTAAATACAAGTGTCCTCAACATAAAATGCATGTCCCGATATACTAAATAATACATTATCTTTGGTCAGTTGTGTTAATTTTTTGTAAATACTACGTCTACTCATAAATTGATATATTTCCACATTATTGCTAATTTTTGGTAAATAATACTTTAATTTTTATTAATGTAATTTATCAGTACATTTTGCATAAATGATACATTAATTTGGATCCTTTTATTTAATGAATCTGATTTCAACACCCTTGACACACGAATCAAACGTATACAATAACAGGGGAATGTATTTCCTTTACATTACTTACGTAGGAACTTCTTATATATTAATACTGTCATACTCGTTTACTAAAGATATTTTCGCAGGGCTCATTGTAAAATATAAAGTATAGTCTTGGAGCAGAGTCAGGAATCAATGGACTGAGCTTAGTGAAAACAACTGTTTGTATATTAGTTTTAATATGTATTTGTATATGTGTGTGTGCGTGTTTTTGTGTTTTAAGTCAATATTTATTTTTCTGTATCACTATATTGTTTGGAAAGATGTGAAGATTACGTTGTCAGGCAATTTAAACAATTGTTTTAGTCTTTACATGCGAAGCATAAGCGGGGCTCATGTATCACATTTCTACTTTGATGTCATCGGAAAATAATAATAATAATAATAATAATAATAATAATAATAATAATAATTGTTATTATTATTATTATTATTATTATTATTATTATTATTATTATTAATTCTTATTTTCAAGAAGTTTATCTTCGCCATATTCTTGCTTACGATGATTATACCAATTAGTGTCATACAAAATTCAGTGACTGCAGAAAAGGTTAAATTAGATGTAAGATTTTTTTGCCAAATATTCCATGAATATTTTTAATACTTTATTTAATTGTCAAAGTTATATTTATTCAGTATTATTGTATTATTGTCCACCTTACTGTGTTGTACTATATAAAGGAATACTAGTGCATGTTTCGAAATTGTGTTAACATACTTCAAGTAGAATTTTTTTAAAAATCTTTACTGAATCACACTCCAGCAGAATGCTTTTGATATCTGTGCTTCGAAAACACAAAAGAGCATGATAATCTTTCCTAAAATGTTTGAAACTTGTTATTTTCATCTTCTTAACTCTATTATATCACTCCACAACACTACTCGAACACACGAATCTTGGTTTTAAAAGATGTCTCTGAAATATTAGATTTTTTTAAACTTTATAAAGATTCCTTGTCGACATTGTGGCGTGCTGACGGATCTCCAAGTATCCATGTAATACAATTCTCACAACTGTCTGTATCTGTAATGGACCCCAAAATATCCATAACTTCTAACGTTCATAAAAGTCATTAACTTAGAAATGAAAACAAAAAAATACTTCTCATTCATTTGAATTCATACGAAAGAAAGACTTGTCCAGTCACTGCCGAATAAAAGAACAAACTTGGGATTCTTTTACATTTTCATTTTTCAAAGATTTTCACTAATTGCCAGTTTATTTTATTTATTTTAGAGGCACGGGTGAGCACTAATTACTATGGCACTTAATTTTCCGATCTCGTGTTTCCAAGGTTATGATTTTAATTTTCCTAACTATTCGGTCCTTTGAATGTTATGTTTTACATTATTATATCGACTCGTCTCCTTAACACACACACACACACACACACACACACACACACACACACACACACACTCTCTCTCTCTCTCTCTCTCTCTCTCTCTCTCTCTCTCTCTCTCTCTCTCTCTCTCTCACGCACATACACACATATACATACACAGATATATATGGGGAGGGACGATCTTTCGGGATATGCACACGAGCAATACAGGTAGTTTACATCAGCTTGACTCGTGCTTCAAGTTATGCAATGAAACTTTATGGAAATTATTGATTGACGTTGCAACAATGTTCTCCTGGTAGCACTAAACTATCGTTCTTTTTGAAAAGAACTTAAAATTCTCAGTCAGTTTGTCCAGTAGCTTTGAGCTCGGTAATACAAATATTTAAAACCCCTAGGAACCTCATCTGGAAAGCAGGGGATGTCCTAATCTACACAAAAGTAAAACCGGCGTCTTTCTGTTTAGCTCTTTCACGATACAGAAAAAATAATTTTAACATTAAAAGTTAAATTTGATCTTTTCTTTGAAATAAATGGAGATGTGTCAGAAGTATTGAAAAGTTTGGTTACTTTTACTTCCTTTTCAGTAAACAGATTGAAAATAATATGTTTTTACATTTTCGAATGGAATTAAATCCTATTAAAATGCAAAGTAAGATCATAATAAAATGAAGGATAATATCTGAGATTCCGCATGAATGATATTTACTGTATGCAGATGAACGGATTTATTTTATACCTTAAAACCTTAATGTCGAGGTCTCCAGACTGTCTGTTTTAATAGCCATTATTCCAACATCAATCGGATTGATATGTTTTATAATAATGTTAGTACCCCGACTGACTGATACCTTGACCTTGTGCATTGTAGCAGACAACATCACAACCAGCATGCATGTTTGCACTATGCTTTAGGGTGATAAAACATTTACATAGACCATATGTACTTTTGTAGAACTGTCTTCACGATGATTTTTTTCATTACTTAAAACAGTTTTAAACTGGTACTCGCTGTTTTTCGGACGAGGACACTAGTCGACGGGTGATGTCATTTTGTTCACTACATTTAATAACAATTCTTTAGAGTGACATTCCTCACTCCCAAGTTTCTGGCCCTAAACAATGAGTTTTGAAATTTTGTCTACAATGTGGACTTTTAGATTTTATAGAAATGATGCTGAAATTCAACTTACGTTTTCAACATTCTGCAGAGAGTTATGTAGTTTGTCCATACAAACTCAGTTTGTTCAATTACTTAACAAATTTTCTATCAGAGGTTAAGAAGTTAGTATATTTAATGTATATTTAAAGAAAGGCTGATATATTATTACGACTATATGATCTTAAACTAAGTAATAGAAAAGAGCGAAACCCAATTTTTTGTTGGAAAAATTGAATAAATAATTTATTTCCCTAGAATAGAAAGTGAAAATTTAAAAAGAGGTTACAGTAATGATACTTAAATCCCAAATAGTCTAAAAAGTTCTATCACCAGTCATAATGAATAAAACTCTAATTAAATTCCAGTGATGTTTGAAATAAATCCAGCGCTGAATGTGTTGATATGCCTGTAGTGGCCTGTGACGTGGTGATATGACAACAGTCTTTTGATGAATCTGAATAATATAATGCAAGATGTCGTTGTCTAAATTCAATATAATTCCCAGTTAATGTCTCCGTCCAAGAATATTAGTGAGCACTTTGTATTTTCAGTGAATAAATAAATTCCTGCACAAATGAAATACAGAACACAACAAATGATTCTGCTTCAAGATCTTACAGCACGACTGAGTAATTTCTAGACGAACATGATTATAAAGCCGCCAACTTTACCTAGTCACAATTAACATTTTCTCAAAAAAGTATTAATGGAAACTTCCATTCATGAACAATATGTTAGTAAAATTATAATACAGAATGTGGCAAACATCAGGAAGACTAACAGTTATGGGGGTGGGTGGGGAAGAATTCCAATAACCATGACCCATACTCTGATAATTATGTTTACTTCTATTGATAATGATCCTAATATTAAATTCACTCTAATAAGAATATTAACTATATATTATTTGTTTACAAAGTAATAAATAAAAACAGCCTCAGTGTCTCCATTCAGAAACAACATGAACTTGATTTGGAACAATGACAAGTCCTAAATGCAATTATCCATAGCATATAATGAAGAAAACCTAACAAACAATGCAAATTATATATATATATATATATAACTCGACAGTCAATTCAATGATGTTACGCAGCAGTTTTAAGTTAATATACACAGCTTACACGCGAGTATGGCGTTCGATAAATGTTACTAATTTTGCTTTTAGTTTAAGACATGAGTATCAATCTGGATGATGCAACAGTTATCTTGAGGAGGAATCGCAGACCAGATTGCCTCCTCCTCCTCCTCATTTACATCCTCTACATCTGGTTCTTCGATGAGTCATATATGATCCGACTCGTTATCGGAAGAACATAATCGCTTGTTGGTAAAATAATGGTATACAATTCGAAGAAGATATGAAACTCTTCTTTTTCTGCTGTTTTATGTCATGGGATACAGTGATCTATTTTCGTCATGGTGTTTCGTCTTTCCGTCTGTCGTCCTGACTGGTTTATACCACGTAGGTTTTATGACTAAATTTCAGTATAATTTAATTCAACAGTACCATTTGATCAGTTCGATTACCTTCAGCAGATTCAAAATGAATTGAATTAGGTGCTCATTTTGTTAAAAAGAAAAGGACAACAGATAAAGCCACCAACTCCAACAAATTTATATTTTCACCTATCAGTAATTTGCTAATATTTTATGTTGTTACTTTGTAATACTTTAAGATTGATTAACCTTTGATAAAACGTTGTGATTTACAGTATGATTTCCGTAGCCATAGGCCCCATACAATGTATAGAAGCCGAAATAATCAAACTAGACACCCTTCCATAGGAGTGTACAAGAATATTACGAGGAAATGTTATTGATTTTCAACAAAAAAATGTCATAACATATGCGAGAAGTTATGTTCTGTTCAACCAAAATCACACTTCGCCTGCTTATATAGGTTTATAATTGTCACAGGCTTTTAACTTCTTTTGCATTTGTGACAAATGTTTCATATGTTCTAATTCCTTTATCTTCACATATGAAAAATATATCCTTATATTTTCACATGTGAAAAAATACAAGATTTGACATCATGCAATACGACGCTTGTGTGTGCCTATAGCGAATATACTGCCACCAAGGTGCACAAGCATTGTGTGAGTTTTGAGCAATACGTGGGAACAATATTCATGTTTTGGGCACGGAAAATTTACAACCTTGAAAAACAATGTAAAAGTACAAGAAAAGGACCATAGATTCACTTCATGTTATGGTTCTGTGAGCTGAAATCTTGTGACCCTGACCTATAAGTGTGATTTGTCATTCCCATTTAGTTTCCGTTTACAAATATGTTATGGTTCTGATGATTATTGATAGACTCGTGACGTAAGCCCTCACCTAATCACTATGCGCTTTTCTGAATTTCAGATTTAAGTAAACAATAAATGCTTATATTATTCGTATCAGCACATAAGTAATCTGATCAGCTGACCCTCTTGCCATTTTGGCTGTTACATATATGGAAATCTCCTGACTTTCAGTTATGTCTTAACTGGGGGCCTACGAGGTAAACCTCACCCCCATCGGGTCCAAAAGTGAAAGGCTGTTATATTTGCATGTTGCCCTTCCTAATCTGTGTTCTGGGTATAGTTTAAAATCAAACTCAAAAAGAATAATTTTCTGTTACTTTTAGACAGGGGCATATTTTTTAAGATCCTCGTCTCCTGGTTTCCACTATTTCTGTCCCCAGGCCTAAATATATTCAGAAACAGGTTTGTACCCCTCCCCCTTAAATAGTCATCTTTGCAATGGATAAGTGTTTGTCCTCTTTGTGGTTGCGTATTTTTGTTCTTCATACGTTTATCTGTTAGTATTGTAAGAGATTGTTCTTTTACTGACTGTCTGCAGGTCCGTAGAGAGCGATCACGGGTCCAGGGGTAAGAAACACCCGGGCCTCTCCTAGTTCTTATTCTAAACAAAATTTTCTTTTATAAAATTAAAAAGTGTTGTAGTAGTAAATGTTAATGGGGTTTCTGTCCCAGAGACCCCAAATTTATCAAAACAAATGCAAATAAATTTTTTATCACCCTCGTGAGACCTACGTCTCAAAATGGATTAGGTAATAAAATTTACCTCATGTACTTGATTGGGTCGCTGAACCAGAAACCTCATTTATAATACTTCTTCACCTAGCACCAATCCAACAACAGTATATATCAGAAATAATTCATCATCGAGACGATAAAGACAAAACTTTATTCGTCCATTTACTAAACGATTGCATTCCAATTATTCTCTCATTGTTGATTTATTAAGCGGATATTTTTTGTCATACGAATATACTTTTGACCGCTCTAGAACAATAGTAAGTTTGGTATATTTTTGTTGACTGATCGGATCATGGAAGTTATTGAATCGCATTGGCAATCCTTCTCTCAACTGATCAAGAAAATTAAAATATTCGCTACAATCTAATCTAACAAGCGAAAGTTTTAGTTTGTCAAAATTTTATGAGAAACATATTCCAGAAATTTAATTTTAAATTTCAATTGTCAACTGTTTACTATTAATCATTAAATTTTTAATTTTACTGCTAAGTCCATCTGTAATCGTTAAATTTTCAACCGTTATTTTTATAAGTTTAGATAAAATTCATTTGAAGAAAAATATAATCATCAACAACTTCTTTGTCGAAGATAATATCAAGGATATGCCTGTTTTCAGATATTTTATTAATTGTATGATAATGGCCAAGTGCAAATGTGTTTATACCATCAACAAAATATCGTTTGTCATCGAAATTACTCAATTCGCGTTTTATAATAACGTCGGTTTCAAGTTTATGATGATTCGTTCTGATCGCTGCTGTTCTAACAAAATTTACACCACCGACACCTTCGGTGGTAAGCGCGTGTTTGAAATCGACAAATTCCATAAAATTTTTAACATGACCGCGAGGTAGGCCTTTTGTGTTTTTTTTTTTGTTTTTTTTTTTTTTTTTTTTTTTGTTTCCTTGTTGTTGTCCAGAAGCCCGGCATACATTTTACTACGAAGCCTAACAAATTCCCTAACAATGTTAACATATACTCATCTTTCATCCATCCAATCCTTTGATTGCATCGTCCTGAAATCCACTATCGCGAGAATAATCTGACAAATCAAACAAAGATCTGTTATCGTATATGTCAGAGTAAACATCAGCGCATTCTATTTCACAAACGAGCAAATCGCTGTCAGTAAACAATAAGTTACTTAACGGCCACTGCGACTTAACAAAACCGTAATGACAATCATACATCAACCATTTTGATAAATCTAGCACAGCTGCACCAACGCAAATCGGTTCATTTAGCTTTAAATTTGTTTTTCTTCGTTGTATTGCAACAAGATTTTCATTAGATTTTCATACATACAAAATCATCACCAGAAACTAATTTATTTCGACTATCAACATCATTAACAAGCTCAATATTAACGCGCTTTCCGATAATCTCCGTAGTCTTGCCAAAAACGGATTTATTCATCAACTTGAAGAAGTTTTTCTCAAAATCTGTTTTAGCAGTTGCTCTGCGCTTGGTGTTAGAATCAATATAACCTGCCGTCCGACGTGTTTGATTAAACTTTAACACGCGATGAACCTTGCGTAAAATCAAACCAGCATCTACTGCTTGTTTTAAATTTTTATGATGCAAAATGTAATTTCGTTTGTCAAGTAAATTTGGAACAAGATTTTTTTTACATTTTTCATTGATGTCATTGCTTGTTGTTCCTGGGATAACAAACTATAATCGATCACCATTGACTCCGCGCGAAACGGATAATCGTTGTGTAAATCATGTATCGACGCTGGAGCGTCGAGATCAACTTCAACAAAGTAACTAACATCATCGGGTAAATTTTTCTCAGTTTCTCGTAGAAATTGATCAGGCGTTATCCAGCGAAATCCACCATATGGTTTTGGCTCTGACATTGCATAGCCCTACAAATTATTGGGTTCTAAATAAATAATATACTTCGACGGAAGATTTTTGTCATAGCCGGCCATATACTTGCTGTTGGAGTGAACATAGTTTTTTGTTATAACGCTAATTCCACCGCGAATTCCACGTTCGATAAAATTAAACATATCAACGTCGGTTAGAAGCTCCAACTTGATTTTACTGAATTTTAATAATGCGTCCCATGATAAACTTGGTGCAGAATAATACTAACATGGGTCTAATCCGTAACTGTTATAACTGACTCGACGAAAACTTTCAAATACATCTGCGAGTAATAGCACGTCGGTTTTTAAATATAAATCATGATAATCACCAAATGTTTCGCAATAAAACTTATTCCAAATATCCTGCGCGTACTTGTACTTGTCATCTGTTATATTTTCATTTTTTAGCGCAGAATAAAATTTAATTTTGCTGGGTAATATGTTTCATCAAACCCACTCCAACCGTTAAGATACTCGTACGAAAATACTCCTTTTTTGTTCATAAACTTGCTCGTTCGCCGAAACAATCTTGTAAATTATTAAATTCGCTACAGCCGCGAATCAGCTCGTCCAGCGACGCCGCCATAAACTGTAACCTGTCGATGAAACGTAATTTTCCTAAAGTAACTCACATATACTTTTCAACATTATTCGGAATACATTTTATTACGTTGTCGAGTTTCAAGTTGGACTTGATTTCAGCGTTACCAAATGCTTCTACTATAATATGGCTGTCGAATCCACGAAAATTGTGTAAAATTACAGGAATAAAATTTGGAGCATAAAATTTAAAATACAATCATCATGTGGTGGTCCACAACATTGCCCTGTTAAATGACAATGATTTTTAACTTGATCATCTCCCAACTCCTTTTCACAAATATGACAATTTACTGCTTCAAAAAAAATAATTTCTTGTTCCGCTGACAGCGCTTTCATTGGAGCTTTTATCAATAAAATATTAAAAATATTATCGACTTCTTTAATTAAATTTTTCAACAACCAAACAGCAGGATCAGGACCACGATAAAGTTTAATTGGCGTTGACAAACTTGAATCAATACAACAAACAACTTTATAAGCGATTCCGCCTGGAACATGACTGAGTTTTCCTTGTGCTTGATTGATTTGAATTATTTCTACGCCAAGTATTGGTACAAGTAGACACTAAAAAATCAGCGTATAATACAAACGGTAATAAATTTATAATTATAATTTTTAAAACACAAAAATATTTTTTTTTCCGACGGCATTGTTATTCGTTGTACGTCAACTCAGTATTGTAAATGTTTTTTCTAAATTTTCTTTGTCGGAGCAACCGTGTAAACAACGGTAACAAAAATATTTTTTTAATTTTTATTGCTGTTGTATTATCCTCCAACAAGTCCGTTAAAGTTTTTAATCCAAACGTAATGATTTTTATAAAACAACAAATTTATTGTTGATTGTGATGCTGTAGCAGAAATATATCAAGGATAAACATGCTCAAGTTCGTCAAGACTAAATGCGTTAACAGAAATATTATTTCGTTGCTCAAACATTGGTATTTGATTTTCGGATACTGGAAAATTGATTCCATCAAAACTTAAACTTGACGTATAAGCGTAATATTTGTCAACACGATCGGAATGTTTTTCAGCCGGATGTAACGCTGAAAGTATTGCCCTTTGAAAACATTTTTAATGATGATGCAACATTTTTTATTTTTTATTTTCTGCGTCAGATCAATATAAGAACTATCTCGCAGCACATTATATTTCATTGTGTGAAATAAAATTTCAGAAATCATTTCATAAAATTCATGGTCGACAAAAAAGTATTAAATTTGATTTTATATTTGTTAAAATCTTTAATTTAATGCACAGTAGCAACGCTATCGCAAAAGATCGAAAACAATATTTGATATCGTTGTGCAAACCTCTCAGATGTAAATTGATTTTACTAAAATACGAGCAAATTTACAAAAATATTATTTCACAATGCTGCTAGACGATGAAACCGCCCGAGTTGGGATCCAGCTGTTAAATTTATCGCTGTATCCTCGCCAATTGACAAGACTTTCTTTACCACGCGTTTTGATAACTCGCTCGATAATAAATATATCTTGATCAGTTTTCTGTAATTCCTGCTCGCAAAAACTACCAATTGCAGGCTCTCCTGCTGGATCATTTTAGCAAATATGTAACAGGAATCGTCGCCAGAACTTTATCAACAAGAAATACTACTTCGCTCCAGTTTGGCGCAAATCCTTTTTCAAATATATTTTTGTTAATGAAATTCGATTTCGGTCGCCGGCACTAAATTTATGTCGACGGTATAAATTTTCAATTGCGAGAATCGGAATTTTAATTGCGTCAGTTGGTGACATTTTCCTTCCGCTGGCGGAAAGGGATCTGTATTTTGTGTTGTTGTAATCGGATATAATTTGTTGAAGCTCATCAACATATCTGTCTGTGTTTTTTATTGTCAAATGTTTGTGGATTTTTTCGTTTAAAGTTCAGTTAAATTGCTCGACGATAACACTTTTAGCTTCGTTTCCGGTAACATATTTGTTTATGTTATTTTGCTCGAGAAACTGCTCACAAGTTTTATTAAAACAATTCTACGCCATGATCAGTCCAAATTTTATTTGGTCGCCGCTCAGTGCTAATAATAATTTGTTTTCGCGCATCTGTTATTGGTGTTCAAGTTTTATCGGAAACGGGTACACTAAAAGCGTATTTACTAAAAACATCGACAGCATTAAACAAATATTTTTTTTTATCATCGTTGAATTTGGACAAACTAGACATATCTATTAGAACTATCGTCTAGATATCATGAACGGCATTCGCGACAACCTTGCGACGCGGAAACGTTTTTTTTAGGTCGATGAAGTTCGTTTGCGAGCGTCTTCGACGCTAGCAATTAAACATTTTTATCACCCAGTCGGGACTCTCCGAATCCGAGCTTATATTTTGTTCTAATTAAACCCTGTACTACCTTTCTCTCAATACGTTCTCGCAGCCCAGTTGGTTTCATGTTGCGTAATTTATTTAACATTATTTTGTCACAGCTATGTTTACCCTGCTAGTTGTCGGGACGCTCTGCTTCCCTGTAACAAATATCATGACGCAAAGATTTGGCATCAACTTGATTATAAGGCTCTTGTCCTGGCAGTGGTTTGTCGTCGCTGTCAAGTTGTGGATCTAGCGGATTATACGGTCCAATATATTTATGTCCGGACAATATCCAACCTCCTTTTGGTTTCGGTAATTTACCAATTAATTTGTGTATGTCTATTTCTGCTTCAATTATTTCTCGTCGATTACAACGTTGACAACATGTAACAATTTTATCGTGCTCCATACAAAGACCTTTGTCGCATTCGTAGTGACATTTTTGTTGACATTTTTCATTTTTATATGTTTTGTCTTATAAAAATCAATAATGAACAAAAATCATTTTTATAATAAACCACCAGCAAGTAATTGTCATATTCATCCGTCTGATAAAAAAATAATATTTGTAAAACGCAGCGGGGAAATAATTCCACTGCTCTCCGAAGACGTACTTGAAACAGACATTGTTGTTAAACTTGATCAGCAACTATATGGCGATCATAGCAAAGAATTTTTAAGAAGATTTATGAAATGGCGCCGATAATAAAACCGGAAAATTTCAGAATAAAAAATAATTTGATTATGATAAAATTCTGATTTCTTAGAATTTCTTTATTTATACTATTTTTGTTGATTTTAATCCATTTTTGTTGATTTTATTTTGACCATTTTTGTTGATTTTTCCTAATTTTTTGGTCATTTTTCCTAATTTTTCAGGATCAAACCCCGACAACGTTCTCTAATTGATCCAATTAAAGAAATTATAAAATCTCTAGCAAAAACAAAACTTTCAACAATTTTTATAGATTTTTCATCAATTTTCAATCATTTTTAATGACTTTTTAAAACTGATTTTTGACTATTTTGCCAATATTTTACGATTTCTCTAACTGACTCAATTAAAGAACGTTGGCGGGGTTTTACCCTAAAAAAATGAGGAAAATTGACCGATAAACCGATGAAAATTGACTAAAATCAACAAAAAAGCCCAGCAAAAACTAAGATTTTTCAGAATTTTATAAAATTCAGAATTTATTAAAATAAAAATATTTTTTGTTATAAGTTTTAATTTAATCATCAACCAGAATAACTTTATCTCCTGACGTTGTCAGTGCTGGAATTACGTCAACACATTTTTCTACAACACTTTTTGTCGGACTCTGTTTAACAAACATACTTTTTTGCCTACCACAAACGGCACAAGTACTTTTTAACATCATTCTGTTATTTGCTGTTGTTTCCGTTTTTAATCAAAATTGGCGGTTTTAGTTTTACATTTGAGGCAATACGTTGTCATTTTTATATTGATTGTTACACAAAATTAAACGCACGATCATCAATGTTTGTACTCGGATGTTTGTCAAACTGTAATATAAATTTTTAAAAATCCTCCCCCGACGACATCTGCGCGACAAACATAGCACAATAATAACCACAAGCGGAAGTTCCAACTTGCTGCAATTGGTTAAAAGAATAACTTATTTTATTTATATTTTCGATTAATATATTCATTGATAAGATCGCTCGGAGGAAGTCAGAATGAATCAAAATAATTATTTCTATAAACTGCTACCCAATGTTTGCCTGATCCGTCGTTAAAGTTTTGTATGTTTATAACACAAGATCCACCTGATGGCGCTGTATCAAGTTCGTCTTTGGAATAAACTCCGTGAAATTTGTATTGATTTTAATTTGTCAAGTACATTAAAATTACTCAACGGCGGGTACCCGGCAACATTAATCCGCGACAGCCAATTCCTGGCAGATTCAGTTGGAGACTTTCCGCAATTCCTGCTAGGAGCGGTCCTATGAATCCGCCGTTTACGGACTTCTTTCTTTTTTCGTTGTCGTTAACTTTTTTCGTCCTTGGTTTTGACGACTTTGATCTAGTTGGGGTTTTTGGAATTTTTATTTGTTGATGCTACACAAAAATGTAACGTCGACGACGTCACACAGTTTGTTTTATTCCGTCTCCGGACACAGCTTTTTATATTGCTCCTGATTCAGCTGCGATTCCTAATGTTCCAAGTACTGACAGAATTTTTGGTAGTATCGTTTTAGCTATTACTGATAGTGCTGGCCCAAGAAATCCTCCATGTCGTGCCATCGCAGTCACCTGCGAGGTAGATAAATTAAGAACAAATTGTTTACCTTTGTTAAATCTTGTTTTTTGTTGTTGTGTTAACATTAATTTAGTTGCGATAACATCTTTGCTGTTCTCGCTAAGTGGTGGCGATATATTTAACAAAACAGCACGTCACTTGGCAACTGCTGTCGCCAATTTTTTAATTTGTCCTTGAGTCAAGTATATTTCAGTGGTAATGTATTTGGTTGTCACTGTTTTTTATATTTGTTTGTTAGATTAAACTTGTACTGTCATTCTGCCCTTGGTTGCGTCAATTGTAACAAATCGGTCACTAACAACTAACGAGTATGCGTTTAGTGCTGCAGCTGGAATTCCAAGCGTCCAAGTAACTTCAATATCAGCGGTTGATCGTTCGGAATGCTTACTAACATCAAAGTAAAAGATAGTATAAAGCGTTCTAAACTCTTCAATAGAAATCTGAGATCCGCTGTCGGCGTCCTCATATTTTTGCATTGCTTCCATCAAATACATGTACAGTCTAGCAACGTTTCTTGTTGCGTCGTCGGAAAAGTTACATTCTATTGCTCGTTCTGGATATTGTTTTGAGTTTATTCTTGCAATAATTCGTCTAACATCAGCGCTATCAAATATAACATTATTTTGTAATTGATCGTTAAGACGCGCTTGTTGTTGAAACACAAGAAACAAATGTCTTGGCAATTGTTCACTTGGCGCAGTTGTAATACGCCATGTATAGTCGGTCGAGTTTGGAATTGCTGTTTGATATACTTTGTTTTGTTGGAAGTATATCCGCTTCGTGTACGTGGTTGGCGCTGATTCAAGTTCTATTGACTTGTTTATCGAAGGCACAATACGTGGCATCCATAGTGCAAGTTTGGCAATCGCAAATTGTGCGTCTGGTCCACCAGCTCGAATTAAGCAATTATTTTGATCAGCTCGATCAAGAATAAGATTATGTTTTAATCCGCGAAATACTTTGTTGTAATCGCAACAAAATCCAAATGTTGTGATCAACGGAAACATCGTCGTGATTTGACGCTATCCTGCTGCAAATGCTCTTCGTTTTGCATATCCGTCATTATAAAATCCATTTCTCAGCACCAGAGCGTCTGTTATTCTATTTGCTATTGCTAACATGACTGTTCCATCATCTGCGGCTGCTGGTGGTGTTATACCTAAATTGTTACACGCTGCTGTCAAAGAAACTCTTGTTGCATCTGTATTAGCACCTGCAGCTGGAGCGGTAATTCCTAGCGCTACTGCATTAGCGATAAGAAAATCTCTAACAATAGCAACCCTAGCGGCAGCATCTGCACCAACGGCAAGTGCATTAAAATACACAAACTCACCAGATGTAGCAATTCCTGTTCCTGTGTCCTTGAACCACATCATGTTTGTAGCAACCGATCGTGAATACTCTTCGCTGAACGAAACGATGTTAAGAATTGTAGTTGCAACGGGCAAGTGCATTGAAATATCTTCTACTGTTGGATTGGCCAGCTGCTATCGTGCTCTTCTAAACAAGCTCCATCCGTTATTAACAAGTGTAATTTCTGTATTAGCTTCAATATTATCGCCAGCTGTTGTTAATATTCGTCCACGTACTTCCAGCACCGCCTTGTGCGGTAACAGAAGCACATATTCGTCTCTGGTATTAAAATTTCGAACGCCAGCTTTATTTGGTTCGTTCGAGTTTTCGTCAAGATACTCGACGTACTCAAATTCTGTTGCGACGATGTCGGTATCAAATTCTTCTGCGAGATCAAGATAATTTTTGACTGACATTTTATTTGTAACCGCCACACAAAATTATTAAAAAGCTGCTACTGGTGATTCAGTTGGTTTTGTTTTATGAATTAATTTTCGTATAATCTGTTCACCTCGCGATGATAGTAATTTCGCTGTTGTTGCTATCGCTGCACGTTTTGTTTCTTCGGTTGGTGCGATCGCTGAAATCACTTGTTTTATTTCTGTTGCTGTCTGATCAACGCCTTTGGCGTCGGGCGCGCCGTTAATCTTGTAGGCGATTTTTTTGTCCTACCGCAGTTCCAGCGGAAGATGCTGTTCCGGTCGCAAATGTTTTTGATGCGTCAATGGCAATTGGAGCAAGTCTATGAGCAATTCCTGGTATATTTTCAAAAATATTTGAAAAAATTTTCCCCAAAAATCCACCCACGATTTTTCTTCGATAAATTTTTCTTTGTTTCATCGTTATTTGATACTGCCTTACAAAATTATTGCGCGGCGCGTAGGTGTAAGTAGTACTAACAATTTAGTTGTTAAGATCAAGTTGTTCTCCAGACTGATCTGTAAGCTGCATGTTAATGCTTGATATTTGAGTTTCAGGATTAATCGGATAATATATTATTTGTCGTGGATTAACTTGCATCAGCGACCCTGGTGGAACGTCCGACGAAAAACTATAAGTTGTATGTCCTTGGCTACCACAAGCAGAATAAGAACTAGATGCAATAGAACAGTTTATTAAAATTGTGTTTACTTGTGTTATGCTTACAGGAACATCACCGTCGTATGATATAGCGGTGTCTACGACGCTGCCGTATTGATGGTTGTTAAAACCTAACAACGACGCAATGCTCGTCGCTGGTGAAAACTCAATTAATAAATTATTTTTTAACGTGATTCTAGAACGCAATGTATTATAGTTTGGAGTCAACTCAAAATAGTCCGCGACACCTCCGTTTTTTGTAATTAATTCTTTTATTGTTTTGGTAACGCCGGTTAAGTCATACACGCCTGTGGTATTTTAAACGACGTCCACGCGCCTGAGTTAAATGTAAAGTCGCCGTTGACGCCAGTTTTTACATTTGACATAGACTGCCATGCCGTACAAGAAATTAATTCTATCGGCGGATTATAAATTACAGAAAAATTCGCGCTGTCGGCGGTTGTTTGTGAAGCATAAAGTAATAACGTTGTTGATATCATGTTTTATTTTTATTTATTTTTTTTGTCTAGAGTAAATCGTTACGTAAAATTTCGTATTCGGAGGACGTCAATAACCCATTTGATCGTAGGTGATCGAGTTTATCTACGATCTCATTGTCGATTTCAGCGCCGACATTGCCATCTTCTTTTGATGATATCAGTAGCGCTAGTCGGTCAACCATTTCCGCGGTTGATGTAAATACTAGAACGGCGCCATAACCACGTTTTTCCGCTATTCAAATATCGTCAAGATTTTCTGCTAGTGTTTTTATTTTCTTTCTGTGATTGGTATAACCTTCCACATTATTTCGTATATTATTAATAACTTTTAAATAAAGACCAGCAATAATGCCCTGTCGATACTCTTTACGCAATCTGGCTAATTTTTGATCATCAGCAGATTCAATTTCTTCATCTTTGTTTCTACTATTTTCACGTATTGTATTAAGATTTTTTTATTAAATTATTAATATCATCATTATTCATCTTATTTACCTAAGAAACAGTACGATCAGTATTAAAATCCTGATCAAACATTTTATATTCGCCTTCGTTAATCTTTTCGGAAATTTTTATAAGCATTTGTTTATTACTCGCTGACGTTTTGCTTCTCTAATATCTTCTTCTCTTACCCATTTTTCTTCGTCAAGTTTTTCTATTATCTGTTGATATGGTTCAGCTTGTTTTATAATTCTGTTAGCAGTAGTTTCTTGTTTTTCTCCTATTAAACCTTGTAATTTCTTTAATTCGTCTGGCGATAGCGTTGATGAATCTGGTTGTTTGCTAAGTACTGCTTCTGTTACTGACCTAAACGCTTAGCAGTTTCTTCTGCCGCAGCATGTTGTCCTCGACGTTCTTTTTCAACTTTCTTTTTAAACGCCACTTTCATCGCAGCAAATTTCTTTAATAAATAAATTTTTTGTTTGTCCATTTTTTATTGATTACATTTTATAAAATTTATCAATAAATCTGTCAATACAACATCGAAACATTTTTGCCGGATCTCGCGCAAGTTTATCAAATAGAAAGAAATTATATTTGTCCGTGTCTGCTTGATGATACAGTTCAATAAACGTGTCTTTGGTTACGTCTCTGCACTGTTCGTTTGCAATATTTCGCACATCTACGTTATCAAGTCCTAGAAACAGTATAAAACAACCTGTGTTTCGTCGTATAAATTTATCAACGTTATAAAAACCTTGAGCAAGATAAATTGCATTCCATTTTTGGTTACGTGACAACGAAAAATAAGATCTTATTTTATTCATCTCTTCATTATTTAGCGGAATATCGTCAAATACAACTATTTTTTGTTCGGTTGAATCAAGTTTGGCTACCGGAATAATATCTTCTGGTTATTTGATCGTAAATATATCCTCGCCAGCACCAAGTTCATCGCGCAATGTATCATTGTAGTTGCTTAGTAATTCGTATTTGTCCTGCTGTGGATTAATTGTGTAAATATAAACTCGATCGTAGTTAAAATTATTGTTTAGCAGAAGATTCATTAACAAGTTTGTTTGGCCGACCCTGTTCGACCAACAACAAGATAATGACAATCTGGTAATTCATTGTTGTGTTTATGTTTAACTAATCGCTCTGTATCAAAATTTAATATTGATGACTTTGTCATTTACATTGTTTTATATTTGTTGCTACACACATTTTATCACACAATATATAAATAAAAATGAGCTATTACACAAAATTCGGAACAACACTAACCGGCTCTGCGTCAATAGACACCATAACAACAAGCGGTAAAGTTGATTTGTCAGGATACGTGAAAAAACCGGCGATACAATGACAGATTATTTGTCAATGTCAAATCAGTAAGTGATTGGATTTTGAAACAACGTATCCTACTGTTTATGTAGCTAACACACAAGCTGTTAGTTACAAACAATTAAAAACAGTCGACGATAACAAGCTTGATAAAACAGGCTGAACTTTAAGTGGTAACATAGACATGTCAAGCAAAAAATAATAAACATTGAAAGTGCGTATCCGCCAGCAAATTTAGACCAAATTCAAGCAGTAAGTTAGTTACAGTTGAAATACGTCACCGATATCAAACTCGATAAAACCGGCGGAACAGTTACCGGCAACATAAATATGTCAGGTAAAAGAAATTATTGGGCTTGAAACAAACTTTAATCCACCAAATTTAAACACGAGTCAAGCAGCGAATTATAATCATGTAATATCTGTTTATGACTCTACTGTTAAAAAACCGGCGACACAATGTCTGGCAACTTTGTTATGTCAAACAACGCCAGGATAACTGGACTTTCAGTAAATTATCGTCCTGCTGGTGACACTGATGCTATTAGTTATGCGCAATTGTGAGGCGCACTAATGCCGTATTTGCATTTGTCTGGTGGATCAATGACCGGTTCAATTGATATGGGAGGTAAAGTTATTTATGATACACAACCTGACAATATACTATTAACCAACAATGATTGGCTCACAAATGTTAAGTTCGTCAAAGACAATTCTGTTATTAAAAGTGGAGACACAATGACCGGCACATTAGATATGGGCGTCAACAAAATAACATCATTGTCGACACCAACTAATTCTGTTGATTTAGCCAACAAAAGTTATATTATTAATTCTTATGCAACGTTGGAAACACTTGTAAATAATTATTATTTTAAAAAATCTGGTGGCACTGTATCAGGCAGTATTAATTTGGTTTCCAATAAAATAACAACAATGTATGTTCCAGTTGATTCTGTTGATTTAACCAACAAATCATACATTGACTCGTTGTTGGGCGTAAAGCGAACCAAAAATAATGTTGGATTTATTCCGTCGTTGGTTGATTTAATAAATAACAGAAAAGGATTTGAAGCATCTGCGCTAACGCAATATCCTGGCAATAATCCAAATAATGCATTTTTGTTTACTTCTATCATCACAGGCGGAAAAAATTGGACAACAAACGGTGATACATCAAACTTTTGGATAAAAATAAAATGTCCGTACGCGGTCACTACTATTTGGCAATTCAATTTGCGCTGTCGATTAAATTCTGGAGTTGTTCGAATATACAACTGGCGATTAGAAGGATCTAACGACAATGCAACCTGGACAACATTGTACAGCACAACAAACACGTATATTTCAACAATTCAATTTTTCCAAATTCCATCAGCAAATCTAAGCAATAAATACTTATATTTTAGAATATTTGTTGTTGCAGCCGAAAATCCGTATCCGGGTTTGACATCGTTTCAAATAAACACACTCGATGATCAAGTATGATCGTTGTTATCAGATTTAGTTTTGGATGACAATAAATGTAGCAATGACAGAACCAGCAATCGTAACAATGGCAAAAGAATTTTATGATAACATTTTTAACCCCGCCGTAGATATTTCCGCGGTAGACGTTAATATCAATCATATGAAAAAAATTTAAAACTCAGCGATATAAATAAGGTCGGCGATGATAAACTTACAAAATCTCAAGATAATTTCATTCGCGCTAAGGAAATGCGAGGTTCACAGTTGAAAAACGTAATAAAAGAATACGATATAATAAGCAGATACTGTCATCCTGATGATTGTCTTGAAGCAAATTAAAAGCTTGTTAAAAAACGTTACTTGAACTTAACGCTGAAAATACTGATCTAATTAT
This sequence comes from Megalonaias nervosa, assembly GCA_016617855.1. Lineage (NCBI taxonomy): Eukaryota > Metazoa > Mollusca > Bivalvia > Unionida > Unionidae > Megalonaias > Megalonaias nervosa. Next base: position 3,813 of record JAECUM010020684.1, on the reverse strand, counting down.
CAAATCCGATCTAATAAAAGCACGAGCCCATGATGGTCGAGCACAGGAAGAAGCACGAATAAACAGCCATAATCGTCTAAACAGACTAGCGGATGATAAAAAGAAAAAAAATTATATAGAAACAAAAATGTAAGCGATAATTTTAAAAAGAGATAAATATTTCAAGAACTTGGAATGTACTACCACGACAAGCAAACACTACTCAAAGTTATTGGTAATATATCATCTGATGCAGCACTTACAATAAAAGCATATTTAAACGCAATTTTCCCAATGATAAGAAAACTTCCAGAATTTGATCTAGCTGCTGTTAATAAATTACTTAGCATTATTAAAGACCTTAACGAGCAGGTTGATGATTACGATGATGCTGAACGAAAATTATTTTTCGACGAAGTTGATTTAGCAAGAATTGAGCTTGTGCCATTATTTTTCTTACTATGACGTCGGTGAAGCAGATGATGTTCCACCACCGCCACTCCAAAGATCGAGAAAATTGTTAATAAGAGATTATTATACCGAAGTTGAAAAAATATATACACAACCGTACGACAAATTACTAAAAAAATTAATAATTATTTATTTTTTCAAAAATATAAATGACAAATATAATCTCCGAATTGTTATGTTTAAAAATTTCGTAGCGGCATACTCAATTATTAGACAACATCTTGTTCTTAAAAATTATACTGTACAAAATATGGCACTTGTTCTTGGGTTTATCGATAACACAGAAAGTAAGTATAATAGTTTGGCAAGCAGTATACAAAATTATAATTTTACGTTTGCAAACGACGAAGAATAAGATGAGTACGGCAAAACAATAAGCGATCTTAGGGGGTTTTTTATCAAGGACGTAATACATTTTATTCATACAGTTGGTTAACAAAAGCCAAGGTAATAATGGACCCTTGATATGAAAACACGTCTTCAACAATTTACAAGTACAGAAATTTTCTTGCTGATCCGGCTAATAGTAGATTTGTTGAGGGTATTAATTATATTGTTGGTAGGGTAACCTCAACTATTGTATAAAAAATAAAATAATGATGCAATATTACAAGTTTTATCATAAGAAATTATGGTGCACAAAAAAATATTATAAGTATTATAGCTGAATAATAAGAGTAATTTCTTATTTACCTTTGTTGATGATAGGATCTGGTATAAGTACAAGCGGAGTATCATTAAATCCATTCTTTCTAATAATTTCAGGAGTTGGTGTTAGTTTATCAACTTCGCTAAAACGAATTGAGCCACGAATTACAACGAAATAAAATGCTTGTAAAACCGCAAGTATAACCTATAAAAAAAATTACTTGATCAAATAGCAACTTATTTGCGTGGCATCAAATACGACATGGACGACTTCATTCGTGAATTTCGTATCATCGACAGCATGTTAACAGACATCTTGCCAATGAGAATAAGCAAGTATGAAAATATATATAAAAATACATATCAGATCGAATGTATTGATGATAGTCAAGATAATATTGATAAAATTGTTTAAATGAATTTTATCTAAATTTAATAAATAATATAACAAATAATTGACACATGTGAGGTTTCTGGTTCAGCGACCCAAACAAGTACATGACGTAAATTTTGTTACCTAATTCATTTTGAGACATAGCTCTCACGAGGGTGATAAAAAATTTATTTTGTATTTGTTTTGATAAAATTGGGGTCTCTGGGACAGGAACCTCATTACATTTACTACTGTTGTTCGACCCGGGACCCTCTTACGGGCCCAGGCCCCAGGGATATATCTGCGGTTGCCCCCCCCCCCTTGTCGGCCTAGACTGTCTGCATGATGTGTGTGTATGTAATTTACAATTCACACATGTTATTACATGTTTGTGTCTTACTGGTTTTTGTGTGTGTTGCTCTGCTATATTATTTCTGATATTTGTGCTAGCTGGCCTATCTCAAGTAGCGCCTTTGATAACATGGCATCTCATCATCCTCACCTCTTCCTAAGGGCATAACCCTTGTTGTTTCTTGCTGCATCTATTTTTGTTACCTATCTGTCATGGCCTCAATTTACATTAGTGGTTGTGAATCATACTGATATTGTCTTCAAGTCTGTATTTTCTTCTCTATTTACTTTAAGAGTAGGCCCGATAGCCTCTTTCAGGATGTTGGTCTTTTCTAGCTTCAGACGGCCATATTTATGATTTATTTTTCCATGACCCTTTTTCTGTTAAAGTTGTGGGCAATGTAAATGTCACTGGCCGTAAGAAAGTACTATTAATTATGATTTAGATTATACCTTGTATATAGTAATCGAGATACACACATAATAGGGAGGCGATCTGACACTAGAATTGCTTTTCAGTGGGCTTAATACCACTGTAATGTCTTAATATTATTGTAATGACTTAATATCATTGTAATGACTTAATATCATTGTAATGACTTAATATCATTGTAACGGCTTAATATCATTGTAATGGCATATATCTAATAAGACTGTAATTAGACGCTGTAAATAGGTTTACTATATCATGTTTTAATGGACCTGTGGCTGTTTTAATGACAAAATCAGCTATGGAATTAGGTAAACCAGGTGAGCTCTATCAAACCCACTATGGCCTTTTTCTTAGCTTAAAGATAAAATGTTAAAAGCTAATGAACCGATCAGATTAATATTTCCATAAATGCAATTTTATTACATTTTGTATATACAGCTGAACCAGAAAAGATGAAACATCACCTAGGTATTGGACCTAAATACATGCATATTTAAATTCTTCAATGAATTAGTGTCCAGCAGGAACGTGTGGGCATCCATGTTTCACAAACACATCCCTTGCTGCTTCTCTCATGCAGCAAGGAAACTTAACAAACTTTTCACGAAACATTTCTTACTTTTATTTTGTAGTAACCAAAAACAAGTAAACTGAGGTGACATTTATTTCTATATTTGGGCCGCACGATGCCTTGTACTTCAGTATGCTTTAGCTTCGATACTTCCTATTCATCTCCGGAAGACGATGCTTCCTATTTCATCTCCGGAACAAAGAAGAATTCTACGTAAAAATGACCATGGGGAAAAGTTGTTATTCCTGCTGATGGTTTGCATGATCAAGTGATGCAGGCCATACTACAGTAGATATGTTTTTAAGCAATAATGAAAGTTAATCGGTAAATCTTTGAAATGTAGGCAAAGAGTGAGGTCAGTGATGGTGGAAGTGCATGTGAATAAATACTTATGTGTTAGATTTCAAATATGGCGGAAAATGAGGTGTCAAAGGTCAAGCATGTTCTACAAGTCATTTTCAGACTCTGATATTTGCTCAGCGAGTTAAAATTAAAGTTGTAATTAGAGAACGTAAACCTTGATTTGTATTTATGAGTAATCTTTGCTGCCTTTCAAGAGGCAAATATTTCTTTCGAATTTTTATATGAGATCCGACATGTGTACTGATATTTCATAATATATGGATTTCTTCAGTCTAGATATCCAGTTAGTCTCAATAATGAGAAGATACCTTATCCTAACTTGTTTTTAATTTACTCAAATACTAAATTCCCTTTTAATTACTGCCTTTTTAAAATACTTTACGTGCTTATGCTTTAAGTTATATGCTGTGTGTTTTGTCCAGTTGTAGCTTTGTATTATGCTGATTTATTCAGTTGTAGCTATGTATTATGCCGTGTGTTTTGTCCAATCGTATCTTTTCTTTGTATTCTTCTCTATGTTTTGTCCAATTGTACCTTTGTATTATACCGTATTTGTAGGTCATGCAAATCATGTTTGTTTTTTACTTTCTTGTTTCTTATATATATATATATATATATATATAT
>JAECUM010020683.1:0-14234 GCA_016617855.1 Megalonaias nervosa | reverse complement strand
ACAGGAAAAGAATCTAAAATAGCGATCACTGTTCATGAACCAACATTATCAGCGGCGATTGAAATAAATTCTCCTGATTACCTCGTAGATATTTATCAGAGTTCGATTAGATCAGTGTTAGGATGGCTTGAAGTTGCACCTGTTTATAATGGAGTTTCAGAACCAAAAATAGAAGAATTTAAAACGAGTGAAGAAAAATTCATTAAAGATCCAGAATATCGAAAAAAACAACCATGGAGTAATACAAGATTTGGATTTACAAACGACGACAGATATTACTTTACCGATTTTGACGGTAAAAGGATCCCCAAGTTGATTAAAGCATTATTTATTATTAACACAGACACCAGGACGAAGATTAGTTTATATACTGTTGATGTAGGATTTATTAAACATTTTTTAGATACTCTTAAACCCGAAGAAATTTAATTATTTCATTATCACAACATTATAATGAAAGTGTAAAGCAGCAAATAATCGAGTCAATAAAACATTTAAATGGAATCTTATTCGATTTATACATCGCCAATCGAAGTATTATAAACACTGCGACTAAATTCGATGGAAATCGTTACACAAATCCAGAATCTAAACAAGTATTTCTTGATCATAAAATAACAGAAAAAGATTTACGAACATTTGTTATACCAGATTTAAATAACGCTGAGATGAAGAAATCATTAAATGATCTTATTGAAGAATATTATCCGGGAGTAATTGAATCGTGGAAAAAATAGCCCCACCACCGGTTATACTAAAACACAATAACAATCCCTTTGGTGCTGGACGTCATATATCGCCAGGCATTGTAAACATAACAACAACAATTGCAGTCAATCTAGTATGTGATGTTATTGAAGGTAGCTATCAGGTAGATCTTTCTAAATCTAGCCAGGCCCAGCAAGGGTACATATTATTCAGTTTTAGCCCGTTGGTCCCTCCCGGTTCGTTAATTGTATCAGAGCCAATTAATCCCGTGTACCTACGAGTTCATAATTCGTTATTATCAAGAATACACTTTAAACTTACAGACCAAAATAATAGAATTCTGGACACGAGAAACGAAGTTCTAAATATAAACCTGTATGTGAAATCATAATACGTTTTTATTATAACAAAAAAAATATCCGGATGTCTATAATATTATGTTCTTTTTGTTTACATAAAATCCGTGCACAATGAAATCTATTATCTAAAAGGCTGTGGCTGCATATTGATTATTCCATAACAGCTGTGCGTAAAGTTATTTTAGGAACCGCTATATAACTAAATCAATATCCGCTGTTACGGCTTTACGTATAGACTCAGTGTTATAATATATATTTTTTGGAAACTATAAAATCTCATTTTAGACAGAAATGATGTTTCAGTTCCTACGACAATCGTTTTCGTTAATTATTTAGTGATCTATCTGTTTTCTGTAAGCCGCTGTTCGTGAAGCAGCAAATATTTTATATATACTTAAATTTAACTGTATTATTGATAAGAGAACGATGGCCGAAATGGTAAGACGGTTGGACGTAGATCGAAGCTCTACAGACTCTCGCGTGTTTGAGTCTCCAAAAATGCTAAAGATATTATCTTGCATTAGCGACTGATGCTATTTAATCGGGGGGACCCGGAGTATTTCCTCGAAATCCACAACAGACAAAATACACTCTCCTATCATACACCCTTGAGGGGTGTACCTTTTACACTCCCGGGGTTTTGTATGGGGGGAGAGTGTACAAAATCTGCTGGACGTAGACAAGATTCCCTCGTCATCACCATCTGTATATATTTCATGTTCATAGAATCATCATTGTATATAACCATTATCTTCATTGTATATAACCATATATCATCATTGTATATATAACCATATATCATCATTGTATATAACCATATAATCATTGTATATAGCCATTGTATATATAACCATTATCATCATTGTATATAACCATTGTATATATAACCATTATCATCATTGTATATATAACCATTATCATCATTGTATATAACCATTATCATCATTGTATATAACCATATAATCACCTTCATTGTATATAACCATTATCTTCATTGTATATAACCATATAATCACCTTCATTGTATATAACCATTACCCTCATTGTATATAACCATATATCACACACAAAACAGCTCCCTGACAAAACAAAGTCATGGGAGCTAATATTTTTTTTATATTAAATAAACACTTATTATATAATGAATTTTGAAAATATCAACGTCATTGTTTCTGCGATTAAAAAACTAAAACACAACGGTATCAATGTATCTGATTATCTTAATGCTGAAAAGATTTTATGTGATTTTGACTCATTACAACAACGAAAAAACGAGAACAGATTTACGCTATCCGCTGATTACAAGTTTATGAAAATTATCCAACAAGGAATGTTAAAGTCACTGGCAACTGTCACTGATGATCAGGTAAAATTGTTTGTACCTCTCTCAAACGCTATTGACAAAATCAAGCTAGAATTATCTCATGAATACGAACAGAAAAAGATCATGAATTTTCGTATAAGACAATTAAGAGAACATTGTGAAAATACGAGTGAAAATACGAGTGAAAATGACAGCGATAATGATGGACCCTTGACAGAGTCAGTGACTGTAATTATGGCTAAACAAAATCCTTGGGAAAATTGACATTCTGCTTAGTATAATACAACCTACACATATTTGACAAGTATAGACAATCAGGATAACTTTTGACATTAATTCGTATAAAACGGATAACTACGATCATTATGCTTGACGGAGCGCTAAATCATTTGGTAATATTAAAAATACGGTAGACTAAACGTATTGAAACCTAATTTTTTGCAAAAATCTTTTGGAAAAGGCAGATTTCTGTATATTTTCTGCCGCGTATTGTACTGAAGGTGGTACTATGTCAAAATATTTGGCAGCAGAATTAATTGATTCAAAACTAATTTCCTCCCCAGTTTCTGTATTCACTGATTTAATAGCTCTCTTTCTGTATAATTTACACCTTCCTGTGTTTCCGGATTTACAATTTTGACTCAGTGTAGTAACTCGTAAATTAGAAATCGAATTATCAAGCTTATCACCATTGATGTGATCCACCACATACCCATCCTTGATCAGCCCAAAATAACACTCGTAGGTAAATATATGAGATAAATATTTATTTTTTCCAGCAGTAAATCTAAGATAACCAGTATTATCAATACTACCGACTGGTTTTTTCAATCTGCAATTCCTGATTACACCATCTCGGGATGATTCATAATTTTTTACTATAGGATGCGCCACAAATTCGTTTTGCTCCATTATATATATATAATATTATTTGTCTAAATCATTGTTTTGAAATCTAACCAGATAATCTTCTTCGGTCTTTATAGGAGAGTCAGTGTTATTTTTTTTGTCACAATATCGTTTTAATTCTCTGTATTTTTTCCGCCACATTTTAGACACAACTGAGTTTTTCCTCTTACTCCAACACCACATTTCACACACGGTATTGGTCCTGTACTTCCATTTATGATACTTTGTGCATGATTTCCGCAGTATTTGTTCACACACGATTTATTACAAGTAGAAGTATATCCAATTTTGAGCCAAGCACATTTGTTTTGTGTTTCAATCATTATATATATACTAAAACTTTAATTTAAATATTTGTTTTAATTATATGGAGGAATTATCCGTTATTGAACCTTCCCCTGCTAGATTCGATCTTGACAGACTACCAGAATATAAATTTATTACTTCGATGCAGGATCTGGCATTAACGGATGAGGATGTAACCGAACGTATTCGTGAAGCAAAAAGGGAATTTCGTGACGATGGTGCTGCTCATGTATGGTCAACATTCAGAGTTGGAAATGTTACTAATATGATGAATGACAAACGAGGAAAAGTAATTATTAATCATCTTGATAATCAAAAATATTTTATTTTAATAAAATTTATTGTAAATACAGAAGAAGATATTTGGATTATTCGTGATAAGCGCGATCCAGTCCGCGTGCAGTCCGGGGGTAATATTGTTTTCTTAAATAATAAATCTAAACCTGGAATACTTACTGGCATTGATAAACCGTATTATGAGAAATCGTACCCTGTAACTGCGGTTGTCTATGGAATATTTCCGCTGAATGATAAACCTGACGTCGGGGATCTAAAACCTATGAGATTGTCAGAGTCAAGAATGAACTGTGTAGCTGAACGAGTTACAGAACATTTTACAAACGCGATACGTGGTAATGGCTTAACAGATTTAAGACGTAAAAAAATAAACACCTGGGCAGAGTCGGTTAAAGATACCGGAGCGTCTATCAGCGACGTTGCTGAGCTAGAGAAAAAATTAAGATTTCCAATTGTAGTGAAAACGCTGACAGGAGAGATTTTGTACAGACCGAAGTATATAAAAAATGGAACTCCGATAGATATTATTGATCATAACGCGCACGCATGGACTGCTGCAGTAACAATATTTCCACGAGATAGAACGGTTAAATTTTATAACGGTGATATCTTTGATTTTATTAAAAATATTAGTAAAACCGATCCTGTTTCTGTTTGGTTATTTCAGAGTTCTGAGTATAATCATTATGATCAATTTGTACGACCCAATGGTGATATTTATCGTACAGAATCTCTCCATGAGAAAATGGAACATCTTGCGCAGCGTCTTTGGCGTGAATAATTGTTTTACAGTTCCATCTGTAGCGGCTCATTTCGCTCAGGAAAAAAATTTATGGAAACCAACACGATCGGAATTCCTTGAAGATGTCCAGAAAAGCTGTGTAGAATATGGTCACGGTGGATTATGGAACACCAAATACGATTACAATGATGTTATCTCGGTTGATATGGTAGCGTGTTATCCTGGAAGTTTTCTTGGATATGGAGCATGTTCTAAATACTTTAAGAGATTCGGACATTCTACACATGACATGACCAGGGTTGCAATAAACGGATCCTTACCAGATATTGACTTAACAGGATTTGCTCACGTAGAATCATTCGAGTTTAGAGAAGATCTCCATGCGATTACTTATGCTTGGTTCGGAAGACATTTTTCAGAGCGACGTTGGGTTCCGATAGTACTATTGCTCATATATGCTTGATGCTGGATTTTTAATATCGTTGAGAGTAACTGAAGCGACTATATCGTATAATTCACAGAAGCAAGTTTGGTTACCAGAACCGGACAGATTTAATATCGATGATACTAGGAAAGAATTCCCTGATATTGATGAAGATTATATCATTAAAATAAATAAATGCAGAAACGAGTATGATGAGAAATTTGCAAAAGATCTTGGTAGAAAGATAATCGGTAAGTTCACTCAAGGTGGTTCATACGATCATAAACGAACGTGTACAAGATTGATTATGGACGATGCTGAACTAGATTTTATAATCGCTGATACAACGGAGAAAAAAATACGTTTATTAACAGATGTAATGCTTATTTATCTGATGGAACAAAACTAGGTACCATCGTGAGCTATACTGATGGCGAGTCACCGCAGTTTACTCATTTAAGATCTTCGATGTTAGCGTATGTTTCGATAAATCTACTATCGATGATAAATAAATTTCCTCGTTACGCTGTTAGAGTCGCTACGGATTCATTTTATGTACATAAAAAATATAAAGATTTATTAACACTCGGTAATGGTGAATGGGGGACATGGAAGATAAAACAAGAAAATATACTTAGTTATTCTGAATCTGCCGATGTTGAAATTGCGGAGACATATTACAAAAATAATAATCAAATATTAAAATCATCTGCACCATCTGTGTATGATCCTGTATCTAGACATAAAACCGTTTATCTTAATGGGTGTGGTGGTTCAGGTAAAACAACTCGTACGATTAACTTATTTATAAATAATATCTCAGATATGATTGTTTTAACACCGACGCACAAACTTGCTAGAGAAATAAAACAACGAGGAGTAAAATCGTGTACTTATCATAGTTTCTTTAGATGGTGCGGAGATACATGGACTCCATCGCCGATGGGTGAAAAATATATACCTAAAATTATCATTTGGGACGAGGTATGCACGGTGTCGTTAGAAACACTAAAAACATTTCCTGATTGGTTGTTATTGAAGAATACTGCTGTGATTATGTGCGGCGATAATGGTCAACCACCACCCTTTATTGGTCAGTCTCCACATGAATGGCTAAAAACATTTGTAGATTATTATGAAGAAATACATGATGACCATAGAGCTATTGATGAACCGCTGAAAGAGCTTAAAAGATTAATCAGACTTCAGCCAGACAGAGTACAATGTGAGATTCTGCGTAAAGTAATTGCAGAAACTTCTATGAATGAATTTAGGACTTTATGGAGACCTGCTGATTTGATAGTCGCCAGTAAAAAGATAGTTCGTGATGAACTACAAAAGAAATTATTTACGTTACATAAAGAAAAGTTTCCGGATCTACATGTACCTTTGTGTTATCGCCCAGCAGATATTCGACGACAAAATATTGAAGTTGAAATACCAGGTAGAGACGCTGAAAATATCCGGGTACAAAATCTTGTCTTGAATTATATCGTGTTGGTTGTTGTTGATGTTGTTGAGAGCGCGTTGAACATGGATAAATCGCCATGGACGTTAGGATACGCTATAACGATTCACTCGTCACAGGGATTAACTATAACTGATACTAGAATCTGGATTGTAGATGATCGGATCGAATGGTCGAATTTAGTCTATCTCGCCGTATCTCGAGTCAGGAGAATATCGCAACTGCTTAGAGTTATTGTAGATTACGTAATAACTGAAGAAATCGCTAACAATAGCGATATCAATAAAAAATTAGTCAGCTATAAAAAGTGTGACAAAAAAAATAAACGTGATTTTGATCTTGATACTGAATTTATTATAAAACTAAAACAACTACAAAATAGTCATTGCGCAAGTTGCAACTGTAATATGTTATGGCAGTATTCGAATAATAACCCAAGACAATTTACCGTAGACAGAATTAATAGTGATCTCGGTCACACACGTGATAATGTGATGCTGACCTGTCTTGAGTGTAATCGACGTCGAGGCTCTGGACGTTTACAAAATTGAGCTTGGTGGTAATTGCGTATTCTCAGGAATTATTTGCAATTGTTCACGTACAAATCCACGTTGAGGGGCTGTAGAATCTAGCCTGTATATTGGAGGTCTACCAGTGGATCTAACCACGCTAGAAATTTTATGTGTAGTCACGCTCCAGATAGGATCGGTTGCTCTTTTTTTACCACCTTCAAGTTTGCCAGGTTCATATAAATATCTAACTGTAACATTACCTAATACTGGTTGAGGTTGTTGTCCGTTATAGTTACGGGGTATATATTTTTTTTGATCGCATTAGAAGGTTTCATGGAAGTTGCACGAGTAATTTCATTATTCAACGCAGCTATCACACTCGGTAATCTTGCAACCCATTCACGAGATCTATCTTTGAGGTCAGTAGATATTTCCTTTGCATATTGATATCCGAATAACCGCTCAGCAAGTGTTCGATTAAATCGTTCGTTCGATTGCCTGATCACGATGAATTTCAGTATGTCCTCGTCTGATTTTAATGTTATGTTTCTTCATCAACGATGATACTACTCCAAGAAATTCTTTACCAGGATCAACTTGTAATAACCGTGGCCATCGTAGACCACCACGTTGATAAATGTGCTCAAACGCAGATGCAACTTCAGATGTTGTCTTTGTTGATAATGGCTCCGCTTCCTTATATCTACTCGCAATGTCAACGACAGTTAACGCGTATTTGTACGTGCGTGATTTTCGTCCACGTGTTTTAATAGTATCGTGTGGTAAAAACAAAATATCTGCTTGATGAACTTCATTAGGAACACTAACATCAAAATGCACATAATGAATTCTTTTAGGTGGACTTAGGAAGATTTGCCATATTGCCTGTCGTGCTAACCATGATGCAGCGACATTACGTGAAACTTTTGCTGCTTCGGCGAGTTTACTAATTGCTGCCTTACCTCTCCAAAATCCTCTCGGCGAATAATAAACAGATTCCATTATGATAGTTATATAATTAATTGCCAGCCCCTAGCACCAGTTTACCTTTCATAGCAGTTTTTACTAGAAAGCTAGCTAATTTTTCTCTGAGCGATATATTAGGTATAGAATTTAACGCGTGAATCAATTTCACATCCGCGAGATGTCGGTGTTGCAAATCCTTACTTTTATACGCGACATCATGAACGTAACACGCTTGATCAATCTTATTTACTGGATACTCTCCTGGTTTTGGCTGATCTTGATCATCAAGTCGGATATCAAGACGAGTTCCAGGACCACAATAATTATATCCGGGGAATTGTTTCTCACCGGGATATTTAGCCCATGGAGTTCCTGGTAATTTTCCTAACGAAGCAGCGATATCACCCCCACCCGTCTTTGTTGGAATAAATTTATATTTCTTGGTGCCACATTTCACACACTTGCCTGTAAGTGCACGTCTTTTATTTCTTGTTGTTATTGTCGTTAATTCAGTAGTATCGGTAGGTGCTCTGCATCGAACACAATATAGAATCATATTATTTATTATATAGATATAATTGACTTTTCTGCGACACGAAAACAAGAACCAGTAAAACACCATCCAGCGCTTCCGAATTCTATCAGAATGATTATAATAGGCCCATCTGGAAGTGGAAAAACGCAATTACTACTTAATCTAATAATGCGATGGCTGAAGTGGGATAAATTGTATTTAGTAGCGCCATCTGTAGATGATCAGCGATGTTACGAAGTACTTAAAGATTTTAATGAAAACGCAAAATCGTTACATGAAGATAATGTCATAGACTTTATTACTGATATTGATGAAGCACCATCCGTAGATGATCTGGATGTATTCATTAATAATTTAGTAGTGTATGATGATGTTATGCTGGACAAACAATCAAATCCAGCTAGAATATTTTCACGAGGTAGACATAAAAACACAGACGTGATTTATGTTACCCAGAGATATACACAAATTCCAAAAGTAATCAGAGATAATTGTAACGTTTTAGTTGTATTTGATGGTGTAGATAATCATACGCTGCAAAATATTTATTATACTTGGTGTTCAGGCGACATGGACATGAACAAATTTAAAAATTTCTTTTCAAAAGCACAAGCTGCTCCCTTTGGTTTTGTAACAATAAATTTACACGATCCTAGGTCAAGATATCGTAATGGACTTGATATAATTTTTGGATAAAATTCACAGCAGCAGTAGAGCTGAACGACAAAAATTGAATAACCCGCGAGTAAACGAATCGCATAAAAATCTAAAAAAAAATACGTCAACAAAAAGTAACGGAAATGAGCTAACCCAAACGATTTATTATCCGTTTTTCAAACTATTGGTAATAATAAAGTTAGGAGGTTCGGTTTATGTTATTGACCTTTTTTTTCAGCCTCTGTAGGAGCCTTTATATTTTATAAATAAGGTTTCAGCCAAGTGGTCTGTTCAGCTCTACTGCTGCTGGATATTTTGAAATAGCTTAATTTAATGTTTTGAAGGGGATTGAAGTGAATTGAATAAATAGTAAGCAAAAGATTTTTAATTGCAATAAACAATATTTTTTTTTTTTTTTTTTTTTTAATTTTTAACATGAAATTTGTGTGTGTCATTGTACATTATTTTATTATTGCATATTGGGTATCTTGTGAATTAATAGTGGGGGTTTTGTCCCGGTATGGATAGGTTGTTAATTATTAGTGTGAGGTCAGTGGGGCCTTGAGTGTTAATTATTAGTGGGGTTTATACCGAGAATGAAAGTTTTGGATGGAGTGTGTTTTGGTCATAAAGTTATTAGCGGAGTTTCGACCCTTTGTGTTGTGATTAGTTAGCGTGACTATTGTTGTGAAATGAAGGATTGAAAATGGGGAATTGAAATGCTTGATTGTGCGGGCCCATTAGGCGGGGAGGTGTGTCGAATGTTAGGTCGATTTTGATTGTTTGTTGGATTGGAGAATTACGATCCTTTTTGTTGCTGTTTTGGCGCAATATTGGAATTGTAATTTGGATTTAATATTTTAGCTATTGAAGCTTCTCTCCAATTTAGATTATACCGCGTTTGTTGCTGCATAGTTATTATTGAGGGTGGATAACTTTAGTGGGTTTAAATGTTAATAAATTGATATTGTTGTACGGTTATTTATGTTAAACTATATTGTCGTTTAAAACCATGTCATAATTTATTGATTAAACGGCGTTTAAACCAAAGTTAGGTTTAGCATCAAATTAGGTTAATGTAATTAGTGGAATTGATAATTATAAAATGGTTCCTTTACCTGGTGCGATGTGTGTTGCGTAGTCTGTTCAGTCCATGGTCAGTTTTCCTTTGTTCCTTTGTTCTGGGGAGCGACCCCCTGCAGCTGCAGCCATGTGCTTGCTGTGTTGATTGCTGTTTGTATCCCTAGAATCTCAATTTCGGTGAAATCCTTAAATAAATCCCGTGTGTATATCCTTTTTCATCTGTTTGTTGTTTTCCTTGTGTTCCTTGAAGTCCAAATCTGATGTATTTGTTGATATCGGCAGCAGCGTGGCGTACGTCCGTCCTCTCCGGCGGCCATCTAACCTAACACCACCTGCGCGAATGACTGACTGACTGGATTATAGTCGCATATGCACTCTGTGCTTCGCGACTAGTTATAGCCCTAGGCTGGGCCCTGGAAGGTGTGGGTATGGTGCCACCAATGCCTCTCAGAGTCCTAGGCTGGGCCCTTCTAGGTGTGAGTATTGTGCCCTCACGTCCTCCTGGGGGTATGAGAATGGTGCCATCATGACCCCCTAGTTTGACCTTTGACCCTTGACATTCAGTCTACATCCACACAGCTGGCGAGGAAAGGAGGAGACGGAACCCAGGAAACGGCCGCGCATAAACGCCACGAAAGCGCCCCAGGGACAGACACCCAGGGCACACCAACACCAGCCACCACGCGCCCCGACCCAACGGTAAGGTCGGTTTTATTGTCATATCCAGTCCAGTTGTGCTAATAGACATCCTTATGCCAATGTTGTGTAGGCCACCCATTTAACTGGTCGAGCATTTGTTGGGTTATCAATTTGGAGGGCTGGGTATTGAATTCATTTGAATTTTGTGTACATAGTGTACTTGTCCGTTTTTTGAAATTCTTTCCCAATTTGGAGGGAGGTTTGCCCTTCCGTTATTATTATCCGTAATTGGTGAATGTGTTTGGATAGTTTTTGTTTTAGACGAGGGGTCGTAAGGATCATGGTTGGTTGGAATCGGATTATAGTCGCATATGCACTCAGTGCTTCTGCGACTGGTTGTGGCCCTAGGCTGGGCGACGGTCCCCTTAAGGGGAGCTTGGCCCTAGGCTGGGCCTTTCAAGTCCACCCTGCTTTATCTCAGCCGGGCAGCCTTCCGAATTGTGCCCAGTTGTACCTACGGGTGTCCCTATACCAACTTTGTGTGAGCCACCTAAGCAATTGACCGAATATTGCAGAGTTGTGAATTTAGAATATAATGTGTTGGAATTTCGCGTACTTAGCGTACTTATATGGTTCTAAATTTTCCCAATCAGCTGGATGTGGGCCATCCGTTACAATTTTAGCACCGCTTAGTTAATGTTAGGTTGTACGTTTTTGAGCTGCCGTCCAAAAGGATCACGAATGCATTTTTTGGTCTTCAAGGGCCAAACCGAAGACTTTAGTTGTATTTTGTGGGACAGCAGGCAGAGCCGCCTGGACTGTCCCTTGCCTTTGAGCTTGTCCGTGTCGGGGGGGGGGGGGTTATGGGACAGCAGGGGGGTGTCCTGGACTGTCCCTTACCTTTGATTCGATACAAGCACCTTTATGCCGGGGTCATGGTGGTAAGTCTTTGCTCGACATGGGCTTGTCGAGGTCAGGATCCCACCCAGGTATTGCTAGTATGTCTGCCCTAGCTCCTGTTTGATGTTCCCAGCTAGGTGCCTTATTTGTGTGTGTAGGGGGGCGGGGGTTTGTGGGGTAGCAGGTTGAGCTTCCTGGACTACCCCTTGCTTTGATGTTTGTCTGGCAAATTTGGCTGAATAGTTATTTAGATCTTTTCTGTGTGGCCAGTCTGGTTAGTTATATCTTTTCTGTGTGGCAAATTGCAGATTTCGGAAGTTATTAACATCTTTCCTCTGCTCTTTCTTCTCTCTCTTGAATATTTCTCCTGTCTGTGGAGCAGCAGGTAGAGCTTCCTGGACTGCTCATTGCTTTGTTGTTTGTCTGGCAAATCTGGCTGGCTAGTCATTTTGGCATCTTTTCTGTAGGGGCCGTTTGGCAGGTTGGTTAGTTAGATCTTTTCTGTATATGGCAGGTTGGTTAGTTATATCTTTTCTGTGTGGCAGATTGTTGGTTAGTTATATCTTTTCTGTATGTGGCAGGCTGGTTAGTTATATCTTTTCTGTGTGGCAGATTGCGGAGGGTTATTGGATCTTGCCTCGATTTGTTTTTCTTTCCTTAGCAATTTTTGGTAGTTTTGCCTCTTTCCTCTGTTCTTTCTTCTCTCTATATATATATTCCTTTTCATGGTGTTTGTACAGTCTAGTATTGTCCGTCCGTGTCTTAGTGAGGTTGGGAAATTAGTGGTCACTCAACGTTGGTCGTTCACCTCCTCTGCTGCTGTAATTAACCAAAGATTTTATCCAGACCTATACGATACCTAGATCTTGGGTCATGTAAATTTATCGTTATAATTCCGAACGGAATAGCTTGTGCTTTTGAAAAGAAGTTTTTAAACTTAATCATGTCCATGTCCCTTGAACACCAAGTACAATAAATATTTTGTAAAGTATAATTATCTACTCCATTAAACACAATTAAGATATTGCAATTATCTCTGATCACTTTTGGAATTTGCGTGTATTTCTGAGTTAAATAAATCACGTCTGTATTTTTGTGACGGCCTCGCGAAAATATCCGAGCTGGATTGGATTGTTTATCCAGCATTACATCGTCGTATACTACGAGATTATTGATACATCCATCAAGATCATCTATGGATGGAGCTTCATCGATGTCGGTAATAAAATCAATAGCATCATTGGGACACGTCAGCGACTTTGCATTTTCATTAAAATCTTTAAGTACTTCGTAACATCGTTGATCATCTACAGATGGTGCTACTAAATATAATTTATCCCACTTGAGCCATCGCATTATCAGATTAAGTAATAATTGCGTTTTACCAGACCCAGATGGGCCAAGTATAATTGCTCTGATAGAATTTGGTAGCGCTGGATGATGCTTGACTGGTTCTTGTTTTCGTGTCGCTGAGAAGTCAATTATATCCATATAATAATAATATGGATTTATATTGTGTTCGATGTAGAGCACCCACTCATACCAGTGGATTAACGACAATAATAACAAAAAATACCAGGCGCGCACTTACAGGCAAGTGTGTGAAATGTGGTACAAAAAAATAAAAATTTATTTCATTAAAGACAGGTGGAGATATCGCTGCTTCGTTAGGTAAATTACCAGGAGCTCCATGGGCAAAGTATCCTGGTGAGAAACATCTTCCTGGATATAATTATTGTGGTCCTGGAACTCGTCTCGATATCCGACTCGATAACAAAGACCAACCAAAACCTGGAGGGTATCCAATAAACGCAATTGATCAATCGTGTCACATTCATGATGTCGCGTATAAAAGTAAAGATTTACAACAACGACATCTCGCCGATATAAAATTAATTCATGCCATAAATAATATAAAAGATAAATCACTTCGAGAAAAATTAGCTGCTTTTCTGATAAAAGCTGGTATGAAAGGTAAAATAATGTTAGGGGCTGGTAATTAATCAACTGATTATTATCATAATAATGGAATCTGTTCATTATAGCCCAAGAGGATATTGAAGAGGTAAAGCAGCGATTAGTAAACTTGCTGAAGCAGCAAAAGTCTCACGTGATGTTGCTGCAGCGTGGTTAGCACGACAGGCAATATGGCAAATCTATCTAAGTCCACCTAAAAAAAATTCAGTATGCACATTTTGATGTCAGTACCCCTAATGAAGTTCATCAAGCAGATATTTTGTTTTTACCACACGATACCATTAAAATTGGCAGACGTCAATACACATACAGATACGCTGTAACCGTCGTTGACGTTGCGAGTAGATATAAAGAAGCAGAACCATTATTAACAAAGACAGCAACTGCAGTTGCATCTGCGTTTGAACGCATTTATCAACGTGGTAGTC
>JAECUM010020682.1:0-72275 GCA_016617855.1 Megalonaias nervosa | reverse complement strand
ATATATATATATATATATATATATATATAGGCAATTTGTATCGTATCAGCATATGTATCTACAGATATACCGATATATCAACATGTGTATATTTGTATATGCAAGCGTTTACTATATATTTTGTTACAATGGTCTATGGAATGCACATAGCCCTGTATTCATAAAACACATCAGCTTGAGTGTGCACTAATCTCAGTGCGCAATACCCAATACTGAGAGAACGCATTTTTATGATAAAGCTTCCAATGTTAACATCTCGTTAAGAATGAGAATGTCGGTAAATAGATAGGAAGTAGCTTATTTCATGAACGTTTGATAAGTTCTGTGTTAACCATGAAGCAATATTTGAATTCTGAGTGGGTACTCCACTCCTGCTGAGGAGTTTTATGAATACGGGTACTGATATCTTAAGATGTACCCCTTTGAGGTACCTCTAGTATCCTGAAAAATAAGTGCAAAGATGTAAGACTTGCCAAGTCCAAGTTCAAGGTTGTTCAAAAATTACTAAGTCCGTTAGACACATTAGAGTGTTAAAACACCATTTTCAAAAAAGATTTTAGTCATGGCTGAATATATTCTGTAGGGAATACGAAGTTTATCTAGGAAGGAATTTCTAACGGCCACGAAAAGAGGACCCTTGTTTATATAAACTGTCATGCCTACCATTTAAAAATTAAAACATTTTTCAGTTCAATTCAATGTGAGAGACACAGTTCTGTGTAAATTCTAGGCATACCTTCAATTAAAATAGTATTACGCAGGTTGCACAAGATCAAAGTTATTTAACATGTACCATTAATAGTAAATCTGCATCAGATAGAATTTCAAACTCGTAGAAAATATGCGATTCTGTAAGTATAACGGTATATGATTTTTTTTTTTCTTGCTTCTGTCACCCATGTGCACACTTTTTTTTGTTTTACGCAAGATTGAAATTAAGATGATTTGACATGAATTCCCTCGGACAATTGTTTGGAGTTTTACGACACAGCAGCACTTTGAAGGTTATAAAGTGTCAATCCAAGGAGTAAAGTGCCTTGCAAAGACGTCCCACGGTAGTCGATGCTGATTGAACCGATGGTGGATATTGACCAGGAACATGCGCAGTAAATGGCATTACAGTAACAGTGGACTCATATTACGGTAACAGTGGAATCATATTATGGTAACAGTGGAATCATATTACGGTAACAGTGGAATCATACATCCTGATTCCAAGTACGCTGTGGATTAATATGCACCTACATGTTCAGAGCCATCGTAAGGGGAGGGCAATACGCCAACATTTAGTTATTATGCTCATTAATATTAATTTAAAAAAAAAAAAAAAAAAAAAAATTAACTTGTTGTCCTCCGACGGTGTGGTGCGCCCAGGGCCACGATAACCCAGGGTGCCGTTTCGTCCAGCGCAAAATTGCGACCGCCCTGTACATGATGACAAAGATTCAAGTGGCAACAAACTTATCGTAACTGTAGTTCTAATGCCCAAACTGACATACATCAGGCTATACATGACGGCCAGTATAACTGGAGGAGGAAGAACCCAAGAAAACGCTGGTAGGAACTGCCGACCCACGGAAAGCTACTCGCTTTCTCACATACCCACATTACCCAAACCTAAGCTCCAACCCATGCGGACAAAGGCGAAATGACAATGATTGGTAAAGGCGAACGGTTTAGACCACTCATCCACCCTGTGTCCTATGTATGCATGTACATACGTACTTATGTATGTATGTATGTATGTATGTATATATGTATATATGTATGTATGTATGCATGCATAGAGTGTAACGGCAGTCACAATCCTGCCTATATACGGGTGATCACAATTCCGGATACAAGTGGGGGCTAATATTATATTTTCTTTAAATTCCGGCCCTAAAAACTTGTAAAAGTACGACTCTGAAAACAGTGCCTTGTTTGAGAAGAAAGAAAGAGGAACCAAACTGTACAAGAAGTAATTACTTTTTTTTTTTTTTTTTATGCATTGAATGAATGTTTGAAATCATGTACTATTTCTATGCATTATTTTAGGTCACTGTTTAGACCAGTGGGAGGAGGGGTGTACGATGCAGTTCTGCCTAAACACGTACCTACTGTAAGTTTCAGCCCCCTAATCTGCCCTCAGAAAATGCATCATTTTCACGGTGGCGTTTTGTAATAAAACCTAAAGCTAATGAAATAGTTTGATGCAAGGCTTGAGCTGTAAAGGTGATGTGGGCAATGTATGATAGGAAAGGAAAAACAGTTTAATTTAAAATAGTATTATGTTTATGCATAAACAAAAAATTAAAAGTGATTGACAGATTAGTCATTCCTGAACCACTTTCTTTACTACTGCATATAACAACACAAATAAGAGCATCATTGTGCAAACACTTTCCTTATCATTGCATAATACACCCTTATTTTCATAGACCCCTTACTACTAGGCAGCATACAAAAACACCCCACGATCCAATGTTCCTGGACCTGACTCTTGGACCATTTCCATATTACTGGATTTTCATGGATGTACGCCAATATATTCCTACATCTTACTACTGAGATATTAACATATTAACAATGGTAAACTTAATTTGCCTGTTAAATTATTTTTTTATAACATGCAATATATTGTAACATAACGTGGCTCTAACTGACACACGCATAAAATATCATTAAAATGGTATTGTAATCTTAACTGTTAAATTAAATAAAATTGAAAAAAAATGCTGTAATTGTAGTATTTCAAAATCACCAGTCGATATGGAACTGAGGAATACTCAATATGAACGATGCAGACACTGCTCATTTAAGAGACAACTTGATTCGTGTACATGGAAAGCGTATTAGCTTGTCTTTGTATAATCTGATGATTATACATTCATGCGGTATATGGAGGGACCATTCGATACATATATTTCCACCAGCATGTTAAAACAAGCAATTAAACAGGCAAATGAAATGTACATTCAAAACAGGATAGAAAGTGTGATACCCAAAATTTAATGAGAAATGTAATGATTTTGTCAATCAACCAAAACAAATGAATGAGCAGTGTACTGAGCGTAATCGTGTCATGGTAAACGATCTGATTGATTTAAGCGAATGACAAACCGATTAATTCAAATTCCAGGTATCCTATTTACTGACTTCAAATTACATGACGTTGCCCAGAGGCGGCAACACTTGCATTGTACCTGTAATGACAGCACTGGGTCACATAATTTTTTAAAAAGGTTTTAGGGGTGCACAGGAAAGCAGACAGCAAAACAAATCAAATCTTCACATTGACCACAAATTACAGTACTAGTAACTGGCTGAATTAGTTCAGTTTGCATGAGGGTTGGATTTCTAAATCAACATTTGATGGATTCAGTCTTACCTAAGACTTTGACATATATAATTGAGCTCACCTTAGTACTTAATATTGATCTCATACAAACAGATAAAAATTCCTTCCGGGTTTGAATAGCTCTTAAATGTTTCAATATATGCCCGTAAACAAAATTTATACGAAGCACAGAAATATCTGCTCGATGTGCCAAGATGTAGATAGGGTTATCCGAACCTTGGCTAGCGAAGATGTGGGATGTATTGCGACGTACGTCAGGTGTGTTGTGTTACCGTCTGGACTAAATCAACATTTCGGTATTATTGTGAATTCATGCAAAGGTGTTTTTGGACAATGCCATTTTGATATATCAAGACAGTAGCACTTCGGCATGTTCAAGGATATTGGTACATTAGCACTTTCAGGAAATGGAATTCTTTCGAAACAATCTATTCATTTGGACTTGTGATAGAACTTTCGGGATTATTTTGGATCTAATTCATAACGCTCTATGTTCCTCTAAAAAAATTGTTATAACTTAGAGAATTAAATTATTTGTTAAGTTTTACAAAACTTGTTGCTTTTGCTTCTTTCTGTTACTTAGTTTAACAGCATACAAAATAAATATTACAACCAAACTGCTGAAGTATGGTGAATAATTGCATAGGATTTCGAGTATGAAAAAAGAAGCACTAATTTCGACAGAAAATGTAGAAAAAGATCATCAATATAAAATGTGGCCTCCCTATGTGGGTGGTCAAGGGTTTTTCCCAGTGTACTACCCACATGGTGAATAGGTTTTGGTACTTGTGTGAGATTGTCCTGAAATGCATGACATAAGATCAGCTCATTTAGTGCTAGTCAAACATGTTGAAATTTTTATAAATCAATAAAGAAAAAAGACGAAGACCTCAATATCTGATCAAGCTATTCCAATATGTGTTAGAAAAAAGGACCCGAAAGTATCATTATTATATAACCAAACAATTAGAGAACCGAGATATATGAATAATTAAGAATGCAAATAGAATCATCATGAAAAGGATTAATGATTCTTTGAAGAAACATGTAAACGAGTACAGATATTACGGCGATAACAATGAAAACTTGTATTGGTTATTCAACGATACTGAACCATACCTGAAAGAGTAATATTTCGAAATATCCATCATTTTGGTCCTGTAAATGTTTGGCTTATCTATCAGACTTATGAAACGAGTGAGTGAAAGTTAATTTTATCATTGGTTGTTGTAGGGCTTAACGCCATTTTTCAGCAGACTATTGGCTATACATGGCGGCCAGTATTAATGGTGGAGGAAGAAACCGGGAAATCCGCGGAAAGAGCCACCGAAACACGAGAATCTACTGGCAAGCTTTCTCACATATCCACATTCGCCGAATCCGAGACTCGAACCCACGCAGACAGAGGTGAGATGGCAGTGATCCGTAACGGAGAACGCTTTAGACCACCTGGCCACATTACACGTGAACATAATGAATTAAGGTGAAATTGGATGTGTAACTGAGTATTTGTTTGACGTTTTACATACCAAATTTGGACAGAAAAGAACTGAGAATACAAGGTGGGTCTTTGATTAAATTGAAGCTTAAAAATTTGCACGCTGACATGATTCACCTACCAAGACGATGCTAATATAAAACTTCACTTGAACTTCACTTGAATGGATGAAAACTGAAGGCTTGTTTCAACGTGAGAAATATTTCTATGCAGCTGAATATGCAATGAGTACACTGAGAGGTGATTAGACAGACAATCAAAATACAGGCTGGCTTGACAGTCATGTGTTTGATAGATGCCCTACATCAAAGCAAAAATGAGAATACATATTGTTCCGTAATCGAGTATCAAGTAGAGGCTGAAAAAAACATCACATGAGTTAGAGTGTCAAAACAAAGAAATAAATAACCGTGATGACATGATAAATATATTCTGTTTAATGGAATGGAACAATAACCATAGGGTGCCGTTAAACATTTATCTAGATCAGTATAATTACGAGTAAGCAAATGCATGCGATTAAATAAATATGTACAATAGGATTGCATTTTGTCAGTTTACCATAAAAATTTTCAGATCACAAGAGACTATATTATACTGTAGACAACTCGATAGACATCAATCCCGAAAATGGTTCAGTTGTTAGATTTAAAAAATGTCATCATCAGTGGAAAGTTCAATATGTTGTTTATTGTGGCTTAGAAAGTATGATGATACTATATACTTCTTCGTGTGCGAGCTACCCACCACATGATAATGATACTACAAATAATACAAGTACTTCCTGGATAATTAAAACAGGTATGACATCAGAACTTTGCATGTATGTCAGTTAAGTTCACAAACAAAATGTTGCTGGCTGATGGTTTTCAAAGGCACTGATGCATAGAGGTGTTTTGAATTGACTGAGTGGGATCGGTATACTAGTCTCTAACAAACTGAACAATGGAAACTACGCTATATTTAGAGATAACGATGAGACACGCGTTAGTTCAAGGTGTATGTCTCATAGTTGTGAAAGACAAATATTAAAATGTACAGTTAGAAAGCAAACTCACTTAACTGGAATATTTAGAAGTCATACTCACAGAAATTGTAATTTAAATTTCAGAGGTTTAAAGAACATCACACAAGTCAGTAATAATTACAAGTTATGATAGTCGTCTGTTCACCAAAACACTTGTCAAAATTGGCTCGTAGAATAAAATCAAATTTATACAAAGTTATACGAAATACGATTCATTTAGCAAGTATTTCATAACAGATATATGTATGAAGGTTAGTTAGGAAATACAAGTTGAAAAAGACTAATATAATTGTAAATATCTTTAGGTTTATAGGATAATATCTACAACAGCCGGCTAAAAATTCATGTGATAACAAACTTACAGCAAAACTGAAGCAATTTGTTACTAAAACATGAATTTTAGAGGTAATAAATTTGCCCGTGTGAATACATGGATAGTTAGGTGAGATTTAACAAAACGTCTATACAATCAAAATAAAAGTGTTATTCAAATCTGCGTCACACTAACATTCAAATCTGCGTCACACTAACATTTAAATCTGAGTCCCACTAATATTCAAATCTGAGTTACACTAATATTCAATATGAGTCACACTAACATTCAAATCGTCACACTAACATTCAAATCTGAGTCACACTAACAATCAATCTGAGTTGCACTAACAGTCAAATCCAAGTCACACTAATATTCAGTCTGAGCTACACTAACATTCAGATCTGAGTCACACAAACATTCAAATCTGAGTCACACTAACATATCAGATAACGATTAACAATATTCAGATGTAATGTCATCTTCGCTAGCAAAGGTTCCGATAACTCTGTCTACACCTTGGCATATCGAGCAGATATTTCTGTGCTTCGGGTCTGTGAATTTCATTGAATTTGACGGCAAGCCACCGCATCCAATCAAAATTAAGTTGTTCAAATTTTAACACTGTTCCTACGTACTCGAGACAAAGGGAGAACACAACTTAATAGACTGATAAATTAGCAATTTTCCAGTGCCGGTCCGTCTTTGCACAAATACCTTTCACTCAAATACACATGTAATGGCTTCCCTCTAGTACATGGTCACACTTTCGATGTTAAACTTACAAAGT
The DNA here is from genome assembly GCA_016617855.1 of Megalonaias nervosa. Lineage (NCBI taxonomy): Eukaryota > Metazoa > Mollusca > Bivalvia > Unionida > Unionidae > Megalonaias > Megalonaias nervosa. Next base: position 65,307 of record JAECUM010020682.1, on the reverse strand, counting down.
ATCCTTTTAGGTCAATTGCCATCACCGTTTTCGGCCATTGTACAATGCACAACGCTATTGGTTAGCTGGCATTACATACTAAGGGAGGCAGCACATGAAATCCAATAGATGTCGCTAGGACAAAGCACCGATAGAGCTGTTCGATCCGCCAAGTTTGTAAATAGGGTCATCGGAACCTTGGATGTAATGCAACACTTGAAAATGAATACACCAGGTGACCTTATTTACTACTATGTCAAGAAGAACACACTAATGATATATGACATTTTTAAGAGTACGGGAATGTTTGTTTTGAACACTACAAACTTGATTCAGCATGCTATTACAAAGCACCTTTAGCCCATGAATCTTGTTTAAGTATATCAGGTATATAACTCGAACTTTCGACAGACTTGTAAGAAAAAAAAAGATTAGCTAATAAAATTAAACTATGCAAGTTGTACTGTGCTATAGCTATCGAAATGGTTGATGTATGAAATCCCACCAAACCAAAATGAAAAGCAAATACGGTAATAAAATGAGACTCATGCCATCTGATACAGATTCATTCTGCATTCGTGTCGAGACAAAATACTTTCTGCACAATATCAAAAAAAAAAAAAACCTTCAAAACCCTTCAAGTTCATTATCGGAAAGTCACGAGTGTTGTTAGTTAAATGTGTATTGTCTACAATGTATATTTTCCCTTCAATCTCGTTATGTAGTCATACTATAGAGCGACATCGTTTATGTACCTGTCATTGACAGACTGAGCGATTTATTCTGACTTAGTCATATTGTGCTGCGAACAGACGTGTTCCATTTCGTAGTCCTAGTTACAGCCTTCTATCATTCAATATCTTTAGCGAGTGTAATGATAAATCTGAAATCCTGAGGAAGAGCACACAGACAGTGGACAATGATCTGTTAGTATATGAAAGTAAAGTTATATCCTAAACTTCTTTCAATACACTATAAACTGTATCACTTCAGTACGATTGTTTTGCTCCAATAGCTAATCTCAACCTCCTCGATACCTCAGTTTGTTTCATTCATAATACCTTGTTCATCTCTCTTTGTCCTCACTGATACAGGTAACAACTTTTTTATGACGTAAATAAATTGTCATCTAGCCTGAAAAAGATCGTAACTTTCTTATGATACATTATGTCTTTGACGTATATTCTGCCTGCTTTCTTTGCCTGTGCATGGTTAGTATTTTAACCTTCCTGGAAAATGACACCAAAAACTACCAGGTACAATCATTAAGCTTTTGTACACAAATTTGTAATCTTTTTCCGTTTAATGCTTCTTGGTGAATGAGGGGTGTTGTTGTTGTTGTTGTGGGGCTTAACGCCATTTTTCAGCACACGATAGGCTATACATGGCGGCCAGTATTAATGGTGGAGGAAGAAACCGGGAAATCCGCGGAAAGACCACCCCCAACGAAGCTAAGCAACGTGTTTCTCACATCCACATTCGCCGAATCTTAGACTCGAACCAACGCAGACAGAGGTGAGATGGCAGTGATCCGTAACGGACAGCGCTTTAGACCACTCGGCCACTCGGGGCCCCGAATGAGGGATGTAACGATGTGTTTGCCTGAGCTATTTAACTAACCGATGTATCTTCTCCTGCTTGTTAATAGTTATGTATTTATTATACTGCGACAGCTTTCTATTTTTTTGTGTTACAGATGCCTACAAAAAAATTGTAAGCTACATGTACGGTAACACCCGTCACAATTAAAATTGAAATGTATTCGTATACGGCATGTTCATCGGAAAGCTGTTTAAAAAATCATGTAGTTTTGTTTGCCATTGTTTTTAGTTTTTTTGTTTTTTTGGTGGGTGGTGGTGTCTTTTAATGAAGTTTTGGCTTATCGTTTAAATAATGCTATCACAAGCATCATTAGTAGAAACCGTAAAGGCGAAATGCACCATCCAGGTTATTAAGGTACTGCATGACTAAACCTTGTCTCTTATCTATTGTAAAGTTACCCTCTTTAGTGATTCATGAACCTTTAAATTTTCCTGATTTTTAATTTCACCACCTTGTATTTATTTAGCAGTCAATTGTACGTTTTACTGATTTAGAGATATTCATTTTAACCATACAACAAAAACAAAAGTTTCTAAAGCCATTCTCTAGTGATTTAGGAACCTTAGAATTATCTTCTGTTCAACTTTTATTACCTATCAAGTAATTAATGTTGTTTAATATTTTGACATAATGGGAACAGGGCACCGGTTTTCCTTCGGTTCTATCTACTATAAATCTTTGCTCTTTTAAATTAACTTTTCTGCGTTAGCTTTTAAGCAATTCTTCTGACAGTTTTCAATCTCGTTTTCCAGGTTCAGCTCTTTGCACATATTTTATCATTTGTGAAGTTACCTTCTCTTGTAATTTTTGAATCTGTTAATCTTCTTTATGCTTACTTTTTCCACCTTCCCTTATTTTCCAAAGGAATTAAAGTTTTACAAAATATCCATCCAATGTACATTTTGCAAACTTCTTTCTCTGCTGATTAGAAACCTTAAACTTTTCTTCAGTCATGCTTTACAGGAACTTTTTGCTACATTCCATTAATTTGTAAGTAAATTGCAGTTTTTCCGAAGAGCGATACCAACATTATTATCATTCCAACTGCTTCTCTAATTCGTTTAGATTGCCAATTGGAAGAAATTTAATTATAATATATACCATTCCTAGTATTATTCCATATGACAGTGACTTTATATTTTTGCTAATTTAGCATTTATAAAAATTTCATATGCTCTCTTGACTTGTTTTAAACCCATTTTAAGTATTGACCATTTATTTCTTTGCATGTTCCATTTGCTATACTAACTTTCTCTTGATTGTATTCCAAGTTATGCTACACCAGTTCAGGAAAATGTCATGTTTCTATACAAGGAAAATGTCATGTTTCTATACAAGGAAAATGTCATGTTTCTATACAAGGAAGATATCATGCATCAATCTAAGTTAGGTAAATAGGGGTATAGTTTAAAGAGAAATAATTTTACAATTAAAGCTTAAACATTGTTTTACGATGAACATCGTGAAACTGATGTTCAACATTTTTACGTTAGTTAGCCAGAGCGTGTAATCATTTACCTGTATATCTACTAAAATAGGAAAAACGTGTTTGGGATCAGTAAGTTGGAAAAGACAATGAAATAATTCGACTCAGGCGGAAGAAATTCCACTAAGACAAAATCCTACAATCAACAAAAAATCCAATCAGGATGACAAAGAAAGTTGCTTAAACTAATTTGTGCGAATCTGTAGATATTATAGCAGAAAAACACGATAATTTTATGGGGAAGATTCTTTTACGAATCTGATTGAAACACTAAAGCATGTGTTAGAAAGAACGATGACCAAAGACGAAAACTATAAAAAAAAAAATTAATGAATCAAAAGAAAGAAAATTAAGTGGCAACGTGAATGCTGCTTGTGTTATAAAATCAAAAATATTATCAATTGAAAAAATGTTGACCTGTTTGACAGCAATATAAGGAAAGGTAAAGAAATGCAACAGATATTACTCAACAAAACAAAGTCCAGCAAACAATGTTAGAGTAAATGTGTTATTGCAAAGTTATGAAAGACAAAGGGCACAAATAAGGGGACATTTAACAGGCCCAGAAAGAAACTTCCGAAGAAGTACTTGAGTTTGAATTGAAAATTAAACAAATGATGTCATTAGGCCAAATGTTAGAATAGCTGACTTAACCATGTGAAACGTTTTAAAAGGATTAATAGTGGACGCAAAACAGTCTGATGATGGCCATGGCAAGCAGCGGCAGCAGCATGTTCTTTGATAATTCAAAAAGGTACAATAATATCAATGGCTATTTCTTTAACTTGGCTAAAAACATCATCAATTCCTGGTATTATTGGTAGTGCAATATGCGGCTTTTAACATCAGCCGGAAAAATATTTCTTTGATAGCTGACAATGATAATTTTATAATACATGCATTACACGGCCTGTTCCTTACAAATGTACTAAAATTTGTTTTTTGGTGTGTGTGTGGGTGTGTGGGTGTCTTTCTTTCTTATATTGTTTGCAGTAACGGTAAAGATTGTACAATAATATATTAACTAATACAACTATTTCAAATGTTACTTACGCAAATTACAGCAAGCATAGTCATAATAATACACGTTTGTTTGTTTGTTTCATAATCTACAAAAGTACCATTTGCTTGTCTGAATCATTTTGACAAGATACTGTCTGCCTGTCTGTAATTCCTATTAGTTTTACCCTGTTTTGTTTCTTTGTAGTATGTCAGTTCGAGAATTATAACACGTGCTATACAAACTTCTGTCGTTGCTGACGTTACCACGTCAGTATTTAAGTATTTACATCAAGATGTACTCACAGTTCGAATGAAGACAATGACTTTAAAAAGAACTGTTACTTCCTGTACCATCAGTTGAAAGAAGCATGCCAATTGGTATCCAAATATACCTTCACCAACAACTGCAAAGTTTAGCTGAAGTTTTGAGTCTGAAACATACTGTTAAAAGCTTATTGTGACATTTTTATCTTCGTCAAAACCTTGTTTACCGAAAATTTAATATTCAAATGTTCATTTAAGTGTTTTGAAACACATACCAAAACTTCATAATAGATTTCTAGTTTTTACTTGGAAAAAATTAGGTGATAGTCTTAAAAGTTATGAATTTATGCGATAATGCCTCAAATTTTATTTTTAGCCTTAAAGAAGTCTTTAAACCTGTGTTTTACCAATTTTTTTTCAAAAGTCAACTTAAACGTCGAAAAAGTAAAAAATTAGGTGGATGGCCCAGGGAATCTAGACTTTACAGGCTTGGCGAATTTCCTTTTAATGAAAAATTTATACAACGAGTTATATATCAACGATACAGCGTACGTACTATACATATTTTTTATACCACATACAAATACACATACTTACGTTCCAACTGTGTTAGGATTAACTACGGGAATTTGTACTGACGGAGGAAGTAAACTCTCACATCCCTTCCAAACGTGTCCGCTACAAACTTTTGTTCTGCGGCGATTGAAGTTATTCAGAATCCTTATGTAAATTGTTAACTTGCTCTTTTTGAGCTTTTAATTTTATTCATGTTATTAAATAAATTCAAGAGTCGCTTAGGATTTAAACATTAAAGTTGATTAAATGAAGAAAGTAGAAGACTGAATAGTTAGCGTCCCTAACGGTGAGTACGACAAGGGGTGGGGGTATGATATTATAGTAAAAATGACGAACCAACAATAGTCAACATATAAAGCTATTTACGGTTGATCTAAGTCATTTTGCTTTGCTTACTGTTCATCCTCTCACACTTCTTTCTTTCTCTTCTCTCTCTCTCTATTGGTCAGTATCTGTTAGATTCACCATCATAGTTCCTGAGACTGTTGCATATCAGGGGCAAAAATCCGCTACGCTCCCTTTTCATAGTTTTGCTTGTGGCTTGCGACAAGCGAGCGAACGAGAGAGAGACAGAGAGAGAGAGAGAGAGAGACAAAGAGAGATGTCTGACCTACCAACAGAGTGGGGGGATGGTCATATGATTTTATTTTTATCGTCCGTCTATCTGTTTCTCTGTTGGTCGATTAATCTTTCAGTTTCACCATCACAGATACGCTGAGAGACAGACGGGAAGAGCGTGATCTGGATCGACTAAGGTAAATTTGACATACTGCTGACAAACCAATACACAGTGAGAGAGAAAAGAAGATGGAGAGAAGCCCTCGGACATTTTAATATTGAAAAAAAGTCTGTTTTAAAACCTATTCATAAGTTATTGGGTTTTTTAAAAAAAATGTTTTAAAAGCGTCACAAATTTTCAGTATGCGGATGCGGCTTGGACGGCCATTTCATTATATATATATATATATATATATATATATATATATATATATATATATATTCTACATTCATTATGCATTTAGAGTCATTTGACTTTTCTCTATGCTGTGTGAGTACGTTAAGAGGCAATAATTTTTTTATCAATAACTCACAACGGTAACCAACACTTTCTTATGGTAATTATTCCTTTTGATCCATGTTACGATATTGCACTAAAATCGCCTATCATAGCTTAGTCAGTTAGTACTCGCGCATGATGCAGGAGACACAACTCACCTGAAGAGAGGTGGGGTGGGGGACGCCATAGTATTATGGCCCAGCGATCGCAAAAGATACCCAATGACGCAGCACGGTAATGTAACACGTTATGTAAACCTAAAGCAGATGTGTAGATTCTCCGCTCTTACGTCCTGACTCCTTTAAAGTCAGAAACACACTTTGAAGAGTGATAATAGGAGACCTATTCATATACTGGGGTGGCCGAGTGGTCTAATGCGCTCACCGTTACGAATCACTGCCATCTCACCGCTGTATGCGTGGGTTCGAGGGTCAGGCTCGGCTAACGTTGGTACGTGAGAAAGCTTGCCAGTAGCTTCTCGTGGATCGATGGTTCTTCCCGGGATTTTCCAGGGTTCTTCCTCCACCAGTTATACTGGCCGCCATGTATAGCCTATCTTGTACTGAAAAATGGCTTTAAAACCTACAACAACAGCATCATATACTGGGAATATAAAGTAATTGGTCCAGATAACAATACAGAATACATCTCTATTCCCAATACAACTCAACCTCCAACCCAAGGACTTTAGATAAATGTGGAAATCATTGCATTTATCATTTAGGTGTTATCTGCGGCAACCCGTACGACACAAAACGAAAAAAATTAGTAACTCGATCTTTTTGTTTAAAATGTTGTGCCGTGCTAAGCTACTACTAATTGATTGGTGAATTCAGGCTATAAGACCGCTACCTGTTGGGGAATCAATAGCTGCACATCCTGACCCAAATAACATTGTTAGCAGCCCACCGCCAGATCATTATTCCCCAGATAAACGTGTACAGTTAACCGCGCAGAAGCAGTGGGTGAAAAACATTTTGTTCTCAATTATTTGATAAACATTTTGTAACCTTTTTCCCCCGAAAACACAAGAGAGAAATATGACGACATAAATGTTCCTCAACCGCATTGACCTCCTGAATTCCAGGTGTGTCACTTGATATTGCTATTGTGGTATCGGAGTATGACAAGTCTGGTCTGTTCTAACACCTGAAATAACGGCACAGATTACGTACCTGCCCATACGATTCATTCCTTGCCTATTAGTACTGATCCTTGCCAGGATTTAACTTCAGTATTTGTCGGACTGAGCACTTCTTCATCGCCTGGACATAATTAGTAAATTCTGAGCTATGCAGGTGCTCCGCCACCCACTATATTTTTTGTATAGTCAATGGCGTAGATAAGCTATATGTCAGGCGAGCTCATCACAAAGAAACACCGATCTATATCTAATTTGGTTTAAATATGAGAAACGGAGTTATAGTAGGTCAACTTATTGAATCTGTCATTTATCGCGGCGGCATAAATGTAAGCCATTCTAGTTAAGAGATGGCGTGCTTGTTAACGAGGTTACCCATGGGAACAAGGGACCAGATTTGACGTAGGTGACACAACAAAGTTGAAGATCACACTAGTTCGCAAAATTGACTGGTAAACAGTAATTACACCTTATTTTAAAAGGTAAATTAATGGCGATGCCTTGTATTTACACGGTAAATCGCTCTAATGTAACGCTTTTAAAACATTCTGCATTGGATCATTGGACGTACAGAACTTTTTATAGTTTTGGGTCTGTGCAGTCATATTTATGGAGAATATAGTACACTAGTACCGTTTAACACATGGACAAAATAGGGGTTGGAGGAACAGAGAGAGGAGTAACTGGCGCGTGCCACCCTCCACAGCCCCCTCCCCTTGGATTTGCCCGTGACTTGTCAGCGCGCGCTGAGTGGGTTCTCTAACTCGGCTTTTGGGGGATAACCTAAATACTACCTTTCGCACTGAAGCAAAGTCGGAATGTATACACCATTAACAAATTGGCATATCCTTCCTTTTGTACAGAAAGTTTTAATCATATTTAACCTTAAAGGAGCTTTTAAAGTAGTTTAAAATTAATTTTGACATGAAAAGTTTGAAGAAAACCGTGCTAAACTTCCATAGTTCTGAAAATGTTATGAAGTTCCTGTTAATTACTCAGTCGTAAAGTGCATCAGAAGTAGAGACTACAGGGTCTGATCAAAGAATATCGCCCCCTGAAGCTTCTGCACTGCACTGCAAACATTTCCTGGGCATAATTTTAGCCCCTTAACTGCAAAGAAATATTACTCTTGGCTACCTTCCGGTTATTTCATGCTCATGTCGTATTTCTTTTAGGCGGTTGGGTGGGGGTGGGTAGGGTGCGCACCGGATCGGCCCCACACCTCCAGTCCCTGATCTGGTTTTCAGATTTTAAAAAATACTACTTCAGGCCCGAAAAAAAAAAAACAACCTCTACTTGTCCCAAGTGTAGACGAATGTAAATGTCGACACGTGCGTATTAGTTCTGGAGTCACTCGGCGACAAATGAAACGGACCGATAACAGCCTTGATAACAATTCTGGGTTGAGCATTACCTGTATAATGTATTCAGTCTATCTTCACTACCAGGCAGAAGAATACATCTAACGAATATATTCTGTATACTTATAGTACAATGTCTATAGTAATTAAGTCATTTGCAGGTATTAAAAAAATGTTGATATACTTTTCATTTAGGAAAACACATAAAACCCCTTTATTTTCAAGGACGCACATGCTGTTTTATTTTCATTTCATTTGCAACCAAAGCAACCACGCACGCGCTAACATTTGCATTGAGCTTAAGTTGACCACTCCAGTGGCCTAGTGGTTAGATCATCGGCCTCGGATGCGGGAGGTCGCGGGTTCGAACCCCGGACGAGTCATACCAAAGACATAAAAATGGTACTAACAGCTGCCTCGCTCGATGCTCAGCATTAAGAGGTTAGTGTTAAGACTGGTCGGCCTGGTATCAGGATAATGTGACTGGGTGGGACATCATGCTACATGTCTGCGGAATGATACTCACACCACTGCCTGAAATTTTATATTTCTCTGTGAGTGTAGTTAAATATTAGGATCATTATCTTCGTCTGAGTCAAGGACAGTATGATTATCGTGTTCTTTAGTATAACTTTGGTAACAGACCTTCTAACTATAACTTTGATTGTTCTAGAAATGAACTTTTGGCCCTCACCCGTGTACTTCTTTCGTGTCTTAGTTTATTTATATAATCTTGTTTATTGGCAATAAAAATTCCTACCATAACATCTGGGAAGAAATGACTTGTATTGTTGTATTCAGATATTGCCTTGGGTGAAATTATTTAGTATTCTCTGGAATTACAAAGTGCTCCATAATACTATTCTTGGACAGAGACATTAACTTGGAATTATAGTGAAATCAAAACAAAGATTTCTTGGATTGTATTATTGAGTCATCAAGAGACTGTTGGCACATCATTACAATTCAGGCCATTGGTACATTAGTACATTAGAGACTGCAAGCCACTACAGGCACATCAACACCTTCAGCGTTGGAAATTATTTGAAATAACACTTAAGTTCATTAAAGTAATAGTATAAAAGTGCACAGAGGAATTCCCAACGATAAAGTAATAATATACAAATGGTTTAAATAAGCACAGAAGAATTTCCCACGATAAAGTAATAGTATGCAAATGGCTTAAATAAGCACAGAAGAATTCCCCACGATAAAGTAATAGTATATAAATGGCTTCAATAAGCACAGAGGAATTCCACTTTATAAAGTAATAGTATACAAATGGCTCAAACGACAAAACATTTATTTCACTTTTGTTTTTAAACTTACGTATAATGAAATTTTTAAGTTTAATATATACTAATTTATTTCAATAACTGACAATATTTCTGAACCAGTCAGTATAATTACCAGATCACTCACATTATAAAGGCAATTAGCATGGCACAACACTAATTACAAATTATTTTTATGCAACATGAATACTGGCAAAAAGTCACATTATATTGAATTCATTAGTTTACTGCGAGGTGATATAAATATTTTATGAAATTCAAAATACAACGGCAGTGTAGGTATCAAGAGATAATAATGCGTATTTGTTACATGTTTGGATCGGATAAAATTGTATTCAAAGCTAACTGTGTTACAAAACCCCAACCCCAACCCCCAACCCCGAAAAAAAAACCCCAGAACAAACAAACAACAAAAAACAAACATCGGTGGGAGTGGCGACGCAGGGTTCGATGTGCATGCGTGAAATGTTCGCTAGTTGCACCTCTGCTTAGCTACAGAGAACAATTTTTGTATGTCAGTTAACAACCTCTCTTCTCCTTCTCCCTCACCCTTGATTTAGGAATAATTGCCCCCGTTAGGCTCGCGCCGGTGGGCAATTGCCTCCTTCCCCTTCCACCCGTGCCGCCACTGACTTTAGGATTTCAAACACAAAATGGTATATTACAATCCTTTAGAAATGATGGCTTACCTATTACACTTACTGATGGTAACATCGAGATTAGCGTAATAAACTCCGAAAGTAGGATGGTTAAAAAGGTAAGCAAGGAATAAATTACGCATTAAAATATGTAGTCTGCTATATGTACCGTACAACTTGAAGATCTCATACAAACAATATGAATCTCTATACAACCAACAAGATTCCACATACAGAGTTACAAAGATTCTGAAAACCAAACGAAAACACCTGTAATAAGTATGTTTTCCGGAGGGGGGGGGCAGATTTTATTAATATACCTGATGCAGGATCTCCCTGTGTAATATATAATTTCAGGAAACAAATAAAGTACTTTATTAACGTCGAAAATGTCTTATTGTTGGATAGCCATAATAAATTAAAATATCAAAATACAATACATTTGATATGAGAAGTCTGCACAAGCTCATATTAAAAGAAGTTTATGTACCCAGCCCCAAATTCAAACATATTTTTCTTATCCGAAGGAAATTTTAAATGCTAATTGATGCCCGGAGTGCAAACGCTACCCCTTACTCCATGTGATATTTTTGTATAAATAAACATCGTGTACTTAACAGCTTCATAGAGCAAAAAATAGTTGCCATCCAGGCAGCTTTTGAGATATTCTGCGTCTCTTGAATAGAGTGTGTCAACTGCTGTAGATGGACAGTTCTAATTCCTAACCGGCTATTGACATTTCATCGTCTAGATAATGTTAAAGTATCCAAGGAGGTGTTCATGCAACACATCAATTTGAATAACTCAGCCCAAAACACTTAATTTACAAATATATTAACATTTCTAATTATTAAACAACAGCTGAAAAGTCATTCGATGGCCTTAAATTAAGAATTTTGACTTACCAATTTATGAAACTATCCCCTGCTACCTTAAACGATTGATTTAGAATGATTTATGTCAGATGGTTTCTACCTGTAAATATCAAAGTAAGCCGGTATGAAAGAAAATGGATTTCATGCAAAACCAGTAATGTTCTTACTCTTATAGAAAAGTGATTACTTTGCAGGTAAGAAAAACTACTGCATTGTACACATCATGTGTTATGACTACTTGTTAACTGATTTAAAATTATGTTCAACTTCAGATGTTTTTGTCTTTTCTTTGCCATTATAGTGTAATGATATTAGCAAAATTCCTGTACAATGCTTTGCCATCATAATGTCATGCCATTACCAACATTTCACTTTCCCTTTCTTCTATTTGAATCTCTTTCTTTCTTTTGAATTTGTCTCTCTCTCTCTTTCCTCATTCTGCATTTGCATTTTCATTTCCGTTTCGTTTTCTACATTTTGGAGCTGAATTTGTTTTAATTCTGTATCCGTCTGTTTTTGTTTTTGTTTTTTTGATTTAAATTCTTTTAATTTCATTTCAAAGCTAGATAGAGGCTTAATAATCAATATCAGAGCACTCACATCATCAATTTTCTTTTCCACCAAGTACTTGAACAAAATATTTTTAATTTCCTGTTTTAAGGAAGAAGATTTTATGTCCGAAAGAGAATAGTGGCTGGCAAGCTCCAGCAACTCATCTTTCCATAAACACTCCAACCCTTCCTGGTCGGATTGGAAACAAAACTCTCCACCCTAGATGACATTGTGATAGCTTGTTGGATTCACTATTTAAAATAAAACGACCAGGGACAGAGAAATTTCGGAAATGAAATTAATTTAAATTTTCAAAATCAGTTTAAATTTTTCTTAAATATTTCTGAAATTGTATCTCGTACGCGCCCCCAACTTATGCTACGACTCTAAGGTCATAAAATATGTAACAGAAAGAAGCAAAAACCAGTAAGTTTTGTAAAACTTAACAGAAATATAATTATCAAAGTTATAAATGAAAATGAAAGAGGAACTTAATATTTTGAATTGAATCCAAATAAGTGAATGATCCGAATAAATTTCAAATCATCGAATGCATGTATCACAATGACATTGTCCAGAACTCTTTTACATAATTAACGATTGTTCCAGAATCATGTTCTAGTCCAATGAGCACTTTGTAATTCCAATAAATATTCCTAACAAATGTTTCTTCTCAAATTATTTAAACACAACATCGAACACATCTGCATACTGACCATGAATTATATTGCGACTATATGTGGCAATATACCTCACGTAACAGATCTTACTACTCAATCTAATATTTCAAAATACCTGTTCATTTGACCTAACCCATCCAGTGGGAAATAACTTAATTCTTCTAAGAACCCGCCTGACACCACCAGCCAATGAGAAATTACCCCGAATTTGTCCACAAGTTTTATTATTAGAAACGTGACATCTATTTATAGATCCTATGTAATCTACAGTCACTGAAATATCTTAAAGCAGAATCAATAATAAAAACTAACCATAATATAGATAAGACATGAACCAAGAGTTACAAAAAATACAGATATACATAACACCATAACAGAATTATTAATTGTGTTTATGTGAGACACAATGTTTGTTATCAATGATAAAACCTCTTTTTTGGATCCAGTTATTTATTTGTTACAAAAAGGTTGTCTAAAGTATATGAACTTATCAAAAGGCCACTATACTGTAGTTAAGTCAATAAGATGCATTAGACGTAATTTAGCCTTTCAAAAAACAGCTTCTAACCTTGTACTGTTTTGGTAATGATAACAGCAGCAGCAAGCAATGAAAGTGCAATAGGCATAAAATCAGCAGGAGCAAAGGGTGTGGTTAATAATCACCACTGTCTATTTAATTGCAGGACATCTAATTTGATTTTGTGGCGTGTGGGGTGCCTGGAATTTCTTTCAAACCAAGATATTTGTTTCTTTTTCCGTAAAGATAATCCGAGGCCCCTTGTCAGAAAATTAAATAGTCAGTCCCTAAACCTTAGCAAATCACCTCCACACAATTGTATACGAGCACGTTTACAGGAATCTATCTTAGTTCTCAGATGACAGACTGAAATCCTATTATCCACAAGGGTTAAAGAACCAGACTGTCAAAATGTTTCCATTCTGTGTGGAGCCAAGTAGTTCTATCTAAATTTAAAGGTGTTGTTTGGCTGTGCCTTTCACTGTGAAATATTCTTGATAGGGACTGATTTTTTTTTTTATTTTTTTATTTTTTTATTTTTTTTTTTTTTTTTTTTTTTACCATGGAATGATTGGGAAAGAGTCATTCTTTATTTTGAGATTCATTTTATTGTGGCTGTGAAAGCAATTTGGTGGAGGTGAACAGGTGAAGCAAGTATGAAATATGGTCAAGAACTATGTTTACATTGACCCGGAAATGGAATCATGACCCCATTAGGCTTTGATCACCTGTTATTCAAAAACGTGCTGGTAACACCTTATAAATTTTAGTGTGTGTTAATGTGCTATAATGGCACTGTCACCCTTCAGAATCCTGGCGTCATTGACATGTAGGTCTGAGTTCAACTTGGAGAAATGCAAGTAGGTAATATATACTAAAATAATTGGTGGTCTGACACATTCAACACTAAAACCATTGTAGAGAAAAGATCGCAGCAAATTCAGTCTAAATGAAGTACAACGCAATTATCAAAGTTTACAGTTTTCTGTGGGTGTAATTTACCAGCAAATTTACATTGTTGTTGCAGTGCAGTTAACCTAACCAAGGGAGGCAACCCACAGTGAGGGATATGCTAGGTACTGGTTTCTAGCAAGAAGTTATGGTGCACATGCCTCACGTCGATTTCAGGAATAACACAAGCTATAAACACTGAATTCACAAATATAATTATATCTTGTAAAATTCATTTCAAAACCTTAAATTAAGAATTGTGACAATCCACAATTTATAAAATAATTTCTGGATATACTATCTCTACTAGCTAAGGGTCGCGGTTCTACTTTGTTGTATTCAGACCACCATTAATTTTCCCTTATATTAAGTAAATATATTTCTCCAAGCTGAACTAATAAGAGCAATGATCCAATCAGCATGCGATATACCAGCTTTATTACACGGCAAGTTGTTTTGGAAAATAATGACATACTCAAACGACATACAGTGATAGGACCAGTATAATCTTTTTCATAAAAAAGCAAAAGCTCTTCATTGTCAAAAACCATTAAAGGTAACCCTGTAATAGAAACTAGTTGAAGGGAGATTCTGTTTAAAAAGTAGTGCTGATCTCTCTAGTGAAGACGTAAGTGATATCTTTGAATTACAATGTCCCATTGTGATAGTATGAAATAACGTTGGTGACTTTTGCCAGGTAAGTTGGACATGTCTTAATGAGACATGGATATCACGACCTCACTGCTGCGGAACATTGGAGGTAATCCAGCTTTTCCTCTTTGTTCCCAATACCAGACGACCTGGAAAAAGGTAATGTACATTTCTTGAATCTCATCAATCATTATGACGTAAGTAAATGACGTTAAAATGTACGAGAAATTGAGATTTGAAAATAATATAAAGATCTGTAAGTAGATAAATCTTTATCACACAATCATAACCACTGAATTTTAACTGCTTGGATCTATAATAGACAGGTTCAATTATCCCCAACACAAAATCAACTACAATGATGTCTTCTCCAGACATTTAAATAAAAAGATATTAAAAATAATCATGTGATAAATTACTACAATATCAATAATCTCACTGACCTTCATCGAGAGGCACCTGAACCGATGTCAAGCTATAAGTATTTGAATGTTAAAACTTGTCAGTTTTCAACCTTAATTCTTTTTCAAAAAATCAAATTATACAATTTTAATTTTTTCAAAGTGTCAGGTGTGTAGCTTCAGAATTACTGACAGACTATAATTTTGTGGCAGAGTTAAGTAAGACTTTTACATAAGCATGCGTGCCGACCGGTCCGGTGACCTAGTGGTTAGAGCGTCCGTCTCGGATGCTGGAGGTCGCAAGTTAAAACCCCAACCGTGTTATACCAATGACATAAAAATTGTATTAGCAGCTGCCTCGCTTGGCGCTCAGCATTAAGAGGTTAGTGCAACGACTGGTCAGCCTGGTGTCAGCATAATGTGACTGGGTGGGACATGATACTCCAATGCTAGACATCACTATAAACTGTCCAAATGCAGACATCGTAGCGATATGACTGAAAAACAGTTAAAGCTACGTTGAAAATCCAAATCTCTCTCTCTCTCTCTCTCTCTCACACACACACACACACACACACACACACACACACACTCATGCATCCCATTATCCAACTTTACTCAACAAATCTGGTAGATTAGGAGTTTGGCACCAGCTAGAAATTGTATAGTGATGTTTTTCTTATAAGGTCCAGCTGTGGAACCAGATCCCATTATATACCCAAAAGCTAAATATGCTATTATCTTCCCTAATTATATGAATTTTTCAGGGCAGTAAACAAATTATTTCTCAAGTAAGATAAATTTCTAAAGTAAAACAAGTTTGAAAGGGTCAACATTCATAAATTTAACTTTGATAGAATTTTTATCAGATTAAATTGTACAACAGATTAAATTGTACAACTCCTTAAAGATACGTGCTCGTATTATCAAGAGCTCGCTTTAATTTACAAGATCTGTGAATATAAATAAGGTAATCTTGCATGTAATTGGCTCAGTGTGTTAGAACTTTAGAAGTTACATTTATTAGTTTCCTCTTTACTACGCTTTGATATGGAGTATTATATTGGTGCAATTCCTTTACAACATTATTAACTCTCTGGTTATTTTCATCTTGCTTTAAGCGGTATATATAACGTGTGTTTGTGCCCAGAGCCTGTGAATATATATATATATATATATATATATATATATATATATATATATATATATATATATATATATATATATATATACTTGTCCGAGGTAAATAAAGTTGTTTTACCTCAAATGGCCATAATGCCAAGTCGTTCCTTGTTTTGTCCTGCATCTGTCATATGTAATGCATCATCATGGATCCATCCACCAACAATTATTGTTTTTATCTTGTCAGAATCTTCTTGGCTATTTCCGAACGAACTCGTTAGATTATAAAAAATAGCTGTATATAGCTGTATCACATGTTTATTTTTTTTTTTTTATTTTTTTTTTTTGTCTTGAAGAATCAATAAATTAAATGAACAGTATGATACAGATGTCCTAATTCTTCGCTCAGTATCCTTAGCTTTATCAGAAATATCCTTGTCGGCACTGTAAAATATGAGTTAAAGGCAAAGACCCGTTTCTATAGCCACATGTATATTACTATATACAGCGTCAGCTCCATCTCTATTGCTGTTACGGCAGAGCGAAAGTTTATATTACCATATAAATACTACAGTTCGCTCTAAATTTTGCTAACGGGCATGGAATCGGGTTACACTGATTTTACTCGATCGGACCATCGCTCGGTCATTTCCGTCAGGTCGTGAAATAAATCTCGGATATAATTTGCTGCCATTGAGAACAATATTCTGAACTATTTCGTTCATATAAAACTTTTTGGCAGCTGAAATGTCACAATCGGGATAATCTCGGTCTTTGCTGTCGTAACATATGTGTGCACTCAGCCTGAGGCGAATCACCAAACCTATCAAATTGATATGTATTCCTAAAACTACTTCCGAGGTTATCAACTACCTGTCGGAAATAGCCGAACGATGTTCCGATCGTGATTTTACAATAATTCGGGACATCTTCGTCATATATATCGACAAAGTCACTTTGTACTATCGTTACTAAGAATGCTCCTCTACTATCTGGTAATTTACTATCAAAATTTTGTTATTATCTCTATGCCTACCAGCTAAGCAAACACGTAGGTATGTTAAAACTCTAACAAGATAGTTCTAAACACTTTTCGGACCCGCTCGGTTGATTGTAGTCCTACAAAGTAAGACGTATGGCATGTTATTTATGTTTTAGTGCTACGTCTTACTACCCAAATAATGGCCTTGTATAGCGTGTTCCGAGGTCGGTTGACATAGGAACGAGTAGTCAAAGTTTCAGGACTATCTCACATACTTGGCAGCCCATATCGACATTCTTCCACAAATTGATATGCAATTAATATACTTACTGTGCTGTTTTTATCCAGGTGGAATCAAAATCTGACACTAACAAATGGACGCATTTTCATGTTCCGTTTACATACATTTTGAATTTGTTGAAATGCGACGGTAGTCAAGGTATGCCGAAATATGTTCCAGTAGGTTCATGTGGGGAATATGTTTCTTGAACGAAACGAAACGTTGCTTATAGTTCTAATAGGCATAATATATTGTTATTCGTTTAGTTAAAGAATAATATTTCAACTTAACTAGATTTCGGCATTCCCGGCTTTCATCGTTTTCCAGCCAAATGAAATGTAGGCCAACGAAACTTGAAAACAGGTCCATTTCTTTTGTGAGAATTTGAATTTATTGCAGAAAAGACATCAGAGTAAGTAAAGTCTAACTAAAACATTATGACTTTACTTTGTAGAAAAGCGTCGTTATTGGTGGCCAGTTGTGTGAATATGTTTGAAAATTTGACTTTCGTTACGATGTCAGTCGACATCAAAACATTCTACACAGCACCGTTAGTTAGGCTGTAAGACCCAGACGCCCAAAACATATCAGCGTCGAGGTCTTACATGTAGGACTAGGCTAATTGCGAAACAAGGGTTGACTGAGAAGTTGCTAATGCAACAACAAGTTCTCTGTCAATCCAACTGGTAATCCAACAGGCAATCCAATTTTAACCGAGGTGGTCAGAATAGATTGTCGTTTCCATTTGGGTATTCGCGTGTTGAGATCAATCTTGCATCGAATGCACGCCGACAGCTGACATGCGAACCATCTCTGCTATATTAACGAATCAAAGATTGACCGAGAAGTTATGGATGCATCGAACTATACTTTGCATTCGTGATCAATTCTTCAGCCAATCCAGTTATAGTAATAGCAGTAGTAGTCTGATTAGGTTGGTGTTTCTTTTCCTGTGGACAAATTTTCGGCGAACCAAATGTATGATTTTTTTTCTTTTTTTCAATTACTGCGCCGGCATACATCTGAGGCCAATCGGAACGTTCTAGGCCTTTCCCGTCAATGCGAGAAAGAAGCCTCGTATTAATTCGTAATTCATCTCCATTGAGAACAATATTTTCGTTCACATGAAGCAGTATGCTAGCGGAAGGGGTCAAAGTCACAATGGGAACAATTTTGAGAGATGTTTCGATCTACCTCGACACATACTTTGTCTTGCAGCAATTAGCCGAGAAATTGGAATCGATAGTCTATAGCTATGCCTTCTACATTTCTCCAGCATGTGTGGGGTGATATATATATATATATATATATATATATATATATATATATATATATATATATATATATATATCCATCCTTGCCACCCTTAGAACCTGGGAACTAGACTATGTAGACTGGTTTTCAGTGAAATAGGGGACCAGTCTTTTTTAAAAGCCTGTACTGGAGCGCTGTATTCACTTCCGTTTCATCAAGGATGAAATCCAAGATTATCTGAAGATTACCATCAACTTCCGCTCTAAGATTGTTTTTGTTTGCATGCAAATCCGGAAATAAGTGTCGAATTTCTCCAGTATAACTTAAACTGTACAAGCTCTGTTAAAATGTTTTGAAAATTGAGCTATTATTTATTACGTCGGGCACAAATATTAAATTAGGAGAAGAGCACAGGAAGAGCTTGCTTGGTTGGAAATAAGCAGTGGTGAGAAATCGTGTCTTTCCCAGGTGAAGGTGTTGAATGCTTTCATGACCCGTGTGACCTGTACTATAGAGTAATGTATTGCTGGACTCCACGGATTTGACGCAATTAAGCACGCACTTTCACCTTTTCAGAAATATACTCATTTCATAGTGATTTAATTACTTTAGAAACACCAGTTATTTTGGATAATAAATAACAATGTTATATTCTGGACATACTCTTCTTAGCATGCTTTCAAACACGACCCCTTGTCAGAAAGTTTGTGTATTACGTTACGCGTTTTCACGCACTTCACAGAATTCTGATTCTTAATGTGACACCATTGTACATAAGATAAATTTAATATATTGCAGATTTACATCAAATGAAAACTCAGGTTTATAGGTAAAAATTTACATAACTAAGCATTTCTAAAGCTTTTCTTAATCATAATTTTCATACTGCAACAGATTTTGTCACAGAAGTAAAATAATCAAATTGGGAAGAAAAAATCATTATGGTTACTTATAATAAAAGAAAATATTAGATTTAGTGTTTGACTTTTTTCCAATACTCGGCATTTTGAATATGTGGAAATTTAGTCATTGAATCTACTGTTTTGGTAACTTAAGAACTGTTTTACATCCATCATACTGTAACTTATGTCGTTATGAGTGCAAGAAATACAAGACTTATTGTTATAAGGGAGTGTTTTATTTTTATTTATCATAATTTTTTTCCATTATCAAATAAATTTTAAAAAATAAATTGATCAGAATAAGTTAAATATCAAGATTCTCTTGAAGGCTATTGAAAATTTACCATTGTTGTAAAATTGTTTATTTATCAGATAGAAAATTCAAACAATTTTATTTAAATACCTTTATTTAAGTAAACAAAAATGTAGAGAATGCTGATACATGTATAATTATGATGAGCTCCATAGAATGGGTGTTGTCAGTAGTTTACATTTTTATTCACAGAAATGAGTTTCTGTTACTAACAGAAATGGGTGTGAGTAGTGTTTACTGGCCAGTTTAGGGGAGTTTCTGATGTGTAGTAGTTCAGCTCAGCATCACAAATGATATCCACATATATAGCTCAGTGAGCAGCCATCTGCGATAAGTAAACAAATATCATTTGCATTTGTTTTCTTTTAACTATTCTACATTTTTACTTAATGACTGATTTTGATATGATTTGTCAAATGATGAATCAATGTTCGATTTGCTGTGGTGCATGAAAGCTCTCATACATGTAACTGTTCAGTACGATATAGAAGAATACCTCCAGGACCAACGTGGTAGATTACACAGACCAGCCTTTTTCAACATGTATCAAATGAGTAGTCTCACTTTGCACACTAACAGTGCTGAAACATGCATAAAACTACGTTGATAAGTGTATCTACATTTCGAGACACTCATGAAAATTGACCTTATGCGAAATGATAGATTGTTCCTCCTGCCAATTCACATGACATGATGACCTGTTAACCTGCAACAAACATGCAGTATTTAGCAAATATATATTTCTCGGTTTCATGGATATGTTTATTTAATATGATTTTCTTTATTCTTAAAAATATAGAAAATTGCCATGTTGCATAAATTATACTTCAGTAGACAATATGTTTGTATTTTAAGTTCGTATAGTAATAACCTACATGTTTTATTTCAGTAAATCATGAAAATTAATTTTTAAAGTGGCTTGAGAACATGTTGATGTTAAAGGAAATTCACTCCAGAAAATGTTATTGCATATAGTATACTGTCTTATTTATTAATTTTAACTGATTTATACTTGTGTTGCCTTTGAGGAAAATGATTTAAAAATATATGACAAAATCTTAACAGTTATTATTTAGAAGTTTTCTATTGTACATAATACTTTTAAAGTTCTGCTCTATGAGATGGCATTTTGATTAGTGATGTATGTTGATGTAGACATGTAGAATACATGCTTAATGTATCAGAAGATAAATATCTGAAACCATTGTTTTTTTATCTCCCACCCTTCTCAGTGACTGAAAGCAAAGAGTCAACCAAGTGTCTGAAAGATCATAACAATTAAGCATTATTTTTGGGACAAACCAACATTAAAGAGCAGATTTTCAAACTTTGAAATAATGCAATGTATGGGTTTCAGTGCTTCCTAAGGAAAAAAAATATAGCAAAGCCCAAAGTTAGGGTGTGAACATACCAACAATCAATTAAAAGGTGTCTTAATCTTCCTATTTACTAAGATCTGGCCTATATGACTTCACTTAATTCTTGACAATCACTTAGACACTTAATTCTTGACAATCACTTAGACACTTAATTCTTGACAATCACTTAGACACTTAATTCTTGACAATCACTTAGATACTTAATTCTTGACAATCACTTAGACACTTAATTCTTGACAATCACTTAGACACTTAATTCTTGACAATCACTTAGACACTTAATTCTTGACAATCACTTAGATACTTAATTCTTGACAATCACTTAGACACTTAATTCTTGACAATCACTTAGACACTTAATTACTTGACAATCACTTAGAGACTTAATCCCTTGACAGTCACTTAGACACTTAATCCTTTGACAATCACTTAGACACTTTTTTATTTTATTCCCTACTGTACAAAGAAAAGGGTGATTTATTCGGAATATCCATCAATTTAACATGGGGCAGTACCAGGGTAGACTTCTGTTGCAAACAGTTTTTTACATTTATTTTACCCTTTTATATTGCCTTTAAATTTGTCAATTACATTATCATAGAATTTCTAAAAATTGTGCACTGTCTTCTATTATCATGTGCATGCATTTTATATATTTGTAAAACACTGTATATCAGCATGCAGTATAAATTGTTATTTGCTTTATCAAGATGTTGACATTTTAATATTTCTGGTGTTTGTCATCATCATTATCATCACTATCACTGCACTTTAATAATGACAATGTATTCTGGAAAATGATTATCACTTGTTAATATTATAGATGAGGACAAAGACTCGTTCATTTTGGGCAATATGGATTTCAGTGACATGTAGTGATATGTTCTTTAGTCTGTTGAAATTCATGTTTACAGAGGATTAAATCAGGTCAGTTATTGTGATGTGGTCATTCATAGTAGTGTCCAACATTTTTTGTCTAAAAAATACAGTCACTTGTTATGTTCAGCAGGTGGTCACTCACTGCAAGAGTTTATATAATAGTATTAGTATTATTATTACACAATTAAGATTATCATTTTTATGAACAATAAAATAGTCATTATGTGAGTAGTTGTCATTTTGCATCAGAAATTTTGTGGGATTTTGGAGTCAGGGAACATTATTTTGACCAGAGCTGAAAAGTTGTTTGCTATCAGAAACAGGAGGTTATGTTCAGCTTTAAAGTTGGCAGATTTAACTTTATCCAAATTTTGCGAACATGGATTTAAGTGATGGCATATTTGGTTGTCACAATTGATATGCATTTTTAAGATGGGGTTTCTGCATAACACGTGATGTATTTTAAAATCAGCTTTACAGGAATAGTAGAATGTGTATTCATATTTTTTTGAACTTGATTATAACCATTTTGAATTCCTGTTTCCATCCATCATTGAATTTTTGTGTGATATATCAGTTGTCTGAATCGTAGTGTTTTGGCATTGGGAGATAATGCATGCTTAAAAATCTTGACAAGTTTTAAACACCGAATTCAAACTGTCCCAGTTGTATGCCGTATGAGCTCTTGACTAATCCAACCATAATCAATTAGCACCTTTAATCCTAAGTTACTTTGGTCATACATTGTATAGACTCTAATCCATCTAAACATCTTGAAGCATAGACATTGAATATTTCTTGCAGTAATGTTTATTGATTCATGCTGAGTGATCTCCTTAGTAACCCAGTCACATATAATAAAACTGGTCAACAAACTTCAATGAGGCCAGTCAACCATGTCAACAGGATCAAAGATTGACATTAGTACATTGACATTGGTCTGATTTGCCTAAGCCTGTTCACAGTCAATGATCACAGGCAATA
The DNA here is from genome assembly GCA_016617855.1 of Megalonaias nervosa. NCBI lineage: Eukaryota > Metazoa > Mollusca > Bivalvia > Unionida > Unionidae > Megalonaias > Megalonaias nervosa. The sequence goes on along the minus strand of JAECUM010020682.1, from coordinate 42,184 downwards.
TTGCTGTAAATACTCTAGAACCAAAATGTGAAAGAAGAAAAAAATGGAAAAATTAAATTTTTCACTAATAATTTTGCATATGCAGGAGATTTCAGAGAGGGTTGGGAGACACCTGTAAACTAAGGAGAAAAACTCCCTTGTGTCAGAGGTTCACATGTACATGTATGTTACAGGTTGACTGGTCAGTACTCTCTGCCCACTAGTTTGTGTAAAAGTTTATTTATATTGATATTTTTTTTGTCTTGCAACAAAATGTTGGTGATTGAAAGAATAAATATAAGTAAGTTGCAAAAGTTTTGTGCAAATTGGATGAAAAAATTTTGAATCGGTTTTTTGAATTGGACAGTATATATAGTGACAATTATCTGGGTGACCTCATTGTTTGATGAACTTGTCTGGCAGTAAAATGATGCTTGTATGTGTGGGTAATCGGATTGTTCAGCAGGCCACTGGAATGTTAATTATAGTGTTGTTCTGATTATTGATTATAATCGATCATCAGTTGTTTGTACAAACCAGTAAGATAAATCGATTGTGAAACTCCATAATCAATTGTGTGTAAAGGAAGACTACTTCTTTTTAGTTGCATGCAAAACACAAAGGTCAGTAAAACTCCTGTGTAAATGGTAAGCTAAATAGGGCGTCTGATCCAGTAAAGCTGATCTGAATTATTTATTTCTTTCACAACTTACAAAAATAAAACCATTACAATATTCTGTAGGTTTACACGTTCATAATTAGGAACATATAGTCATGATTACACAATTAAATTGTTGAGTTAGTAAATTTAAACACATTTTGATGATTTCTTTCAGTTTAAATGTAAAATTGTTTGCATTATTTTAAATAATGACAAACAAGAAAACCATGTCCTTCTGTACTTTAAATTATAGACACATCACATATTAATGAAAGGATTTTGGGGAATTGCAACAGTATTTCAGTTACATAAGACTGATCAGCAATAAAAAGTTGCTTTCATGTAACAAAGTTGCAGAACAAAATAACACAACACAGTAGAAAAAATTTAATATTTTTATCAGGTTAACGTATACATGTCATTAAAAGAGCTTACTCCTGCTCGTTTATTTACAATTTGAACTCTTGAACAAAGATATAACTGTATAACAAACAAAAATTAAAATTTGCTCTTAGTAACCGATTACAACTGATTGTCAGTTGGTCAAGTGGAACCAGTTATCAGTTATGAAATTCTGACAGATTCCCATCACCTGTTAATTATAATAATAATAGTTAATAATAATTATGCTACAGTAGATTGGCATAAGGCACCCAGTCACGAGGACAGTTAACAAAATCAAACTGCTAACAAAATTTTGAAATGGCAGGTTGTGGCCACATTTGTATGAAAATAGAGTCCAGTATTTAGAAAACTATAGACTAAATGTTGGCAGTTGAGAGTCAAGAACAAAAAACAAGAAGTCCTGAAAGACTCGCCGATAGAGAACACTGTCAGATTGACATGTACATTGCTTTCCTGCAAATTCAGACGAAAAGAACATTTTGCACACCAGTAATGAAGCTGCATGTTAAATATTATTGTCTGCTTAATGTTACGTTTACGTGGCATTTTTTGTTTTGAGCAAATTGGTATGGAAAGGTAGGTGGCCTGTCATTTAACACTAACAATGGAAGTCAAACCTATATCTTGGGTGTCTCATATAAAAGCCATCAGGGAGTGCCCCCCCCCCTCAGCAGCCCACATTAGCTGGGTAGAATGAGATCTCCATCCACTTTGTTTGTATATTGCCACAAGGTCATACTCTCCATCTTTAATTCATAGTCATTGTTAATGTTGCCTTTTCTAGTCACTGTTATTTTCAAAAGGGAACAACCATGGAAAATTAAGAATCCTGTAGACTTACAGGAAGAAAACGATTTTGCTGGCTAAGCTCACATTTCAAAACAAATCCTTTATATCACCTAACAGAATGATCCCAGTACCCATGATTGGTGAGGGGTGGCAGAAGATTAGTTGGTAGAGCATTGGCCTTGTAATCAAAGTGTCGTGGGTTCAATACCTGTCCAAGCTAGCCTAAGTTGGCTGCTTTGGTGTACCCTTGAAAAAGGCACTTAGCTTCCATTTCCATGATATGATATAGCTCAGTTTACTGTGTTGAAAGGACTGTTAAATCATGGTAGGTGAACTATTGCTGTAAAGAGAATGTGCTGGTTCATGTTCTGCTTACATGAGTGTGAATATTGTATACTCAAATCATTCCAAAAATGATGCTTATGGAAATACAATTTTTCACACAATTGAAATATATGGACTTACTAGACATCTTAATGGGTTATATTTATACTCTAGCATTTTTGGGGGGTTTCTTTTGGTTTTTTTTGTTTTATTTCAGTCAGGTTTTATATAAAGCTTACTTTTAAGATGACCACATCTGTATGACTTCCATATCCATATAACTTCCATATCCATATCACTTGATTCTGACCACACTTGTGAGAGTTATGGTCTGTGGTGGATTATTCTTTATGATGGTGGTTATCAGTGTCTAGGGCAGGGGTCTCAAACACCTGGATCGCATGCAGCCCACCAAGACATATCCTGTGGCCCGCAAAGTGATTGGCGTCACAAGGTGTCATGAGAGATAACAAAGGTAGTGCGGCCCTTGGGCCATTGAAAATGCCCTCATGCGGCCCTGAGGGTGGTTTGAGTTTGAGACCCCTGGTCTAGGGGTTGATCAACCATGGTGCTGTAGCTCACATCAAGTGAATATTAAAATATGAAATTAATTGGTGGAATTAATGGAGTTCTGAGCAGAGATATAGAATAGAACAACACAAACCCCAGAGTATGAAATATGGCAATTTAATTAATTAAATAAACAAAATAAAATTGTCCAAGACCCATTGTAGGATGCATCTTTATCAGAAAAATAAATTAATTCAAATTCAAAAATGCAATTAGCATTTTATTTACATAGATATGGCAAATTTCATCACAAAATCAAGTGAGCATTTCAAACTTTAATTATCTGCAATGTCTGCATAACCTGATAACTGGTTGTGGGTCACTCTCTAGAATCAACCTAGCTTTTAAAGTTGGGGTTGACTTGCACATGAACATTCTTTTTCCATCTGGCCTACTCTTGGGTCTTCACCTTCAGGAGCTCTCTTGGTATCCAGCCTGTTATCCTGGTTGTTCCATTGTTCAATCTTATATCAGTCATGGAACCTGTTTTCCTTGCTTGGATGGACACTCTTTTCTGTTTAGAAGCGTATAATTACACCCCTGTTTATGTGTCTCTCAAATGCTCTCAACTACACGTCCCATGGACAATCTTTAGGAGAGAATCACCCACCCCTCAGATTCAAGACATGTTCTCTTCATGCAGAAACTCAATTGATTTTGTGGTGCAATACATTTATAAAACATGAGTCTATGCCTGCGAACAGACCTCAGACTGTTAGCTTACCCAGTCAGAATTCAGGTTTATTTTATTTCCATTTTTAACACATACCCCTCTGGAGTTTGGAAAATTATACATTTTTCTCTCGCTTCCATTAATATAAGATCTTCACAAAGTTTCAGCTTATGGCAAATATTTCAATGATTTTATCCCAGTGCAAAATCACATATATGAACTTAAAGCTGCAATGTTACAATGACATATGCAAAATTCACTGTTAAATGTTACAATGACATCTGCAAAATTTACAGTTTCATGGTCCTTGATATACCTAGCGTAGGCATTACCTTGATATTTCTAGACTAGATATTAGCTTGATATACCTAGAGTATGCATTACCTTGATATACATGTACATAGAGTATGCATTACCTTGATATACATAGAGTAGGCATTATCTTGACATACCTAGATTAGGCATTACCTTGATATACCTAGAGTAGGTATTACCTTGATTTATCTAGAGTAGGCATTGCTTTGATATACCTAGAATAGGCATTACCTTGATATACATAGAGTAGGCATTACCTTGATATACATAGAGTAGGCATTATTTTGACATACCTTGAGTAGCTATTACCTTGACATACCTAGAGTAGGCATTACCTTGATATACCTTGAGTAGGCATTACCTTGATATACCTTGAGTAGGCATTACCTTGATATATATATAGAGTAGGTATTACCTTGATATACCTAGAGTAGGCATTACCTTGATATACCTTGAGTAGGCATTATCTTGACATACCTTGAGTGGCTATTACCTTGATATACCTAGAGTAGGCATTACCTTGATATACCTTGAGTAGGCATTACCTTGATATACCTTGAGTAGGCATTACCTTGATATATATATAGAGTAGGTATTACCTTGATATACCTAGAGTAGGCATTACCTTGATATACCTTGAGTGGGCATTACCTTGACATACCTTGAGTGGCTATTACCTTGATATACCTAGAGTAGGCATTACCTTGATATACCTTGAGTAGGCATTACCTTGATATATATATAGAGTAGGTATTACCTTGATATACCTTGAGTAGGCATTACAATTAACTCTTTAGTGTGTACTATCATTTGTTTTATTTCAGTCAAATTTGCTGTGTTTTGTTTAATTTCAGTAAAATTTGCTGGGTTTTGTTTGGTTTCAGTCACATTTGCTGTGTTTTGTTTGATTTCAGTCAAATTGGCTGTGAAATTTCATTATCGGAGTAGTCTCAAATGAGTTTGATGATTGGCAATTTTGGTTTTCATGTTATAGAGTTTTTTACTTTGATCAACTTACTGTGTTCTAATGGCATAATTGTAGACCCATTAACATCCTCATGTTCTAATGGCATAATTGCAAACATATTAGCATCCTCATGTTTTAATGGCATAATTGCAAACACATTAGCATCCTCATGTTTTAATGGCATAATTGCAGACACAAGCATCGTCATCTTCTAATATAGTATAATTGTAGACACATTAGCATCCTCATGTTTGGTTTGATTAAAATTTAAAGCTACAACTGTAGCAAGATGTTTTGTTTGAAAATTCCAAAGAATTTGATCATGTGTTACAGAGTTATAGACCTTGATCAACTTCTTCCAGCGACATTTCAGCCATTTTGTGCATAGAGAGTAAGACACAGGGTATATACATGTCGCATTTCATGTGATAGAGTTGCCACCTGTTCAGTGTAATTTTTTTTCTCTCTTACAGTTTTGAAGATGAGCGAGTCGGGAAGATCACAGACTTCAACTGACTATGACTTTCTCATCAAGTTTTTGGCACTTGGTAAGGAAGCCATAGATACAAGTAATCAGTGCACCATAATGGTGCAAGCTGTGTGCAATCGTTGTCTAATCTTTATATATTATTTTCATGCACAGGTCTGTGTAAAAGAGCATCAGATGATACCAGTGATTACTGGTTACGTGCTATTTGCAGGTTGTTAGCACGCCTAACCATAAGCAAAAAGAGGTTACGGTAGAGCCATATGTTTGTCATATATGTCATCCATCAGCATGGTGTTGTTTTCATCTTTTCATTACACCATTTTTCAGCATTGTTTGTTTTTTTCTCGGTCAGCATGCTGACATAAAACCACTTTAAATTGTATAAATGATGGGATTGGCCATCAAATATGGCTACTGTTAAAAAAAATACTTTGAAAAAAATAGTAAATGATTTCTTCTCAAAAACTGTTGAACAGATTGTGACTAAATTGGACAAAAGCATTCTTTTAAAACCCTTTCAGATTTCAGTTTTCTACACAGGATTTTGAAAGTTGCAGTCCAGGACTGAAAACGTTGCAGTATTTAAACTTGTAGTCCCACTAGTGATACTCTTTCATCCCTTCAATAAGTAATAACTTTATAAGCATATTGTTATGTCACCAGATTGTTAATGCTTAATAATTATTTATATATATATATATATATATATATATATATATATATATATATATATATATATATAAACAAATGATCTGCTAAGCTATGCAGATAATCCCATTAAATTCAAATCAGTGTTTCCCTTTACCCTCATTTCCACTTCAGAGACCCCCAAATTTTTTAATTTGCCCCCCAGTAGTGATACCAAAGGTTGCTTTTACTCAGTCTGACCCCCAATTTTGAGACCAAGGAGATTTTTGGCTCTTGGTCTTGCATCCCTAAGTGATACACTATGAAATCTGTTTGAAAGCTCAGGTACTACACAATCGATACTCACTTCGTAGAAAAGGATCAAATAAAAGAGAATTTTGCCGACAAAAGATTGTGTACCAAAGAACTCGGCTCTTGGGATTTTCATGCATCCAGTAATGAAAACTTTGCATAGTTTTGTGTTGAGTTTGGCATCCCAGAGAACCCTATATTTGTATAAAATGATGTCAGTGCACTGCCAAAATGGCCATTTTTTCTAAAACCTGAGAGAGAAATGAAACATCCTTTTAAAAATCCTTTAGTGTAATGTTGCCAAAATATTAAAGAATTCACCATACAGGTTCATATAATGATGTCTGTCCATTTTTGAATATAGCAGCTATTAAAAAAAATAGAAAAGGCCTAACCAAGCTTTTTAAAAAAAAAAAGTCAGTAAACAAAAGTTGACTAAATTTAGCAGACAATATCTGTGCATTTGATTATTGGTACAAATGATACTGTATGGAACTAGGATGTGATGCATTAGGATGAAAACATGTGTGCAAATATTGATGATTTTGAGATTTAAAGTGTTTTTGCATGGTGTTTTTTAGTGATTAACAAGACTTTAGGTGATCCATATTTTGAAAAGTAACGTGAAGAATTAACTTGCACTGAGTGCCTTGTCACATCAATCACACATTGATTCAGGTGCTGTTGCATAATGTGCAGGTAGATCTTAGTCTAGGCAGTTTATTAGACGTAATCAGATGAGCCAACAGCATAGACCCTGATCTGCTTGCAGATATGCATAGCATTGTTTGCAGTTAGACTTGACTTCTAAAGCAAGTATTAGAGCTGAGTACCACAAAAAGTTTGTTCAACAATATTTCTGAACCTACCACGATATGTACCATGGTATACTCCAGTTATATTAATGACCAACCATTTACTGTTCTGGGGCAGTGTACCTGAGACTTTATTTTCATATTTCTGTCTGTCCAACACTGGAAAAATATCTAGCTTAGATAACATCACATAATATCCTTTTTATTATTTGAAAAACAAATAATTTTCTTCAGATAAAAGAAAATAAAATAGCTCAAAAGAAAATAACAGCTCACCCCCACCCCCACCCCCTGAAAATAGTCATTAACCTTATAGTACAGGGGTCGGCAACCTATTTTACATAGCGTGCCACTTTTTTTCAGATTAATTACAAACTGAACGAGCGCTTGCCACCAGTAAGAGAGTGACATTGTTAAAATTGAGAATTTTGGCTGCACTTCACGTGCCACACAAAACTTCTTGACGTGCCACCTTGTGGCACGCATGCCATAGGTTGCTGACCCCTGTTACAGTAGATGAATTTGCTACATGTACTGTGTATGTTAATTGTTGCATTAGTTGTAACCTAAACACTGTAACTACAGTGGGATGATTAGGCTTACACTATAGCTGGCACCTTGTAAAAGACTTTGTGCTGACATGAGAGAGCTTGTTAATAAAGATATAGGGAGTGCTTGCACTTAAACCTACAATTTACTAGCTGCACTATTGATACAACAGGCAGGGAAACTTTAAATGGGATGCCAACACATAGGCAAGATTCAGTGTTCATTAGGGAAGGAAATTAAACATAAATTACACTAACCCAACAAACAAGAAAAAACATTGAGTGGACTTGCAAACTTATGTAAAATACTTTATAACCCAAAATTTTTCAAAGTTGGATTTGGCACAAATATCTTTCATAACATTCTATATGGCCACCATGTTGACATACGTAGCTCATGTGAAGCAGATGATTCGAGGGTCATAATTATAATTTGTGACAATAAGTGTTTTGTGAAACATCATAATTTTTAAAACTATTTTGTCATGAAAATGAAAACAAGTTGTTAAATTCATAATAAGATCACTCAGGAATTTTCATACATTCCTTACCGATGGAAACTAATGAAGTACTGGTACAGTGAGTGAAAAAGTACTGTGGTACATAACTCCAGAAAAAAATTACTGCAGCAAACCCGTACATGGGTAATGCTACACACCTGTACTGTTATATAGAGTTATAGACCTGTCTCAGTATTTCTGGACCTTTGTGATCCCACATGTCTGGTGTCTTTATCCATCTCTCTGTCACTTTCTCTCTCTCTCTCTCTCTCTGTCATTTTACTGGGTTTTTACGTTGTAGGTTTCTTTTGCAACTTTGCATTATATCTTTATCTGCCACCCCCACCCCACCCTCATCAGCTACATACATTATATGTGTGTGTGTTTTTGTGGTTTGTTTTCATTTCATCTAGCACAGACTAATCTCTTAGACATGGACACTCTGTATGCTATTTTCTCAATAGCATTCATTCGTAGAGTTGCTTTATGTGTGTTTGCTATTTTCTCTTTAGCATTTACTCATAGAGATACTTTATATGTGTGCTATTTTCTCTATAGCATTCACTCATAGAGGTACATTATGTGTGTTTGCTATTTTCTCTTTAGCATTTACTCATAGAGATACTTTATGTGTGTTTGCTATTTTCTCTATAGCATTTACTCATAGGGGTACTTTATGTGTGTTTGTTATTTTCTCTATAGCATTCACTCATAGAGGTACTTTATGTGTGTTTGCTATTTTCTCTATAGCATTCACTCATAGAGGTACTTTATGTGTGTTTGCTATTTTCTCTATAGCATTTACTCATAGAGGTACTTTATATGTGTTTGCTATTTTCTCTTTAGCATTTATTCATAGAGGTACTTTATATGTTTGCTATTTTCTCTATAGCATTTACTCATAGGGGTACTTTATGTGTGTTTGTTATTTTCTCTATAGCATTCACTCATAGAGGTACTTTATGTGTGTTTGCTATTTTCTCTATAGCATTCACTCATAGAGGTACTTTATGTGTGTTTGCTATTTTCTCTATAGCATTTACTCATAGAGGTACTTTATATGTGTTTGCTATTTTCTCTTTAGCATTTATTCATAGAGGTACTTTATATGTTTGCTATTTTCTCTATAGCATTCACTCGTAGAGTTGCTTTATATGTGTGCTATTTTCTCTATAGCATTCACTCATAGAGGTACTTTATATGTGTACTATTTTCTCTATGGCATTCACTCATAGAGGTACTTTATATGTGTGCTATTTTCTCTATAGCATTCACTCATAGAGTTGCTTTATATGTGTGCTATTTTCTCTATAGCATTCACTCATAGAGGTACTTTATATGTGTACTATTTTCTCTATGGCATTCACTCATAGAGGTACTTTATATGTGTGCTATTTTCTCTATAGCATTCACTCATAGAGGTACTTTATATGTGTGCTATTTTCTCTATGACATTCACTTATAGAGTTACTTTATATGTATACTATTTTCTCTATGGCATTCACTCATAGAGGTACTTTATATGTGTGCTATTTTCTCTATGGCATTCACTCATGGAGGTACTTTATATGTGTACTATTTTCTCTATGGCATTCACTCATAGAGGTACTTTATATGTATACTATTTTCTCTATGGCATTCACTCATAGAGGTACTTTATATGTGTACTATTTTCTCTATGGCATTCACTCATAGAGGTACTCTATATGTATACTATTTTCTCTATGGCATTCACTCATAGAGGTACTTTATATGTGTGCTATTTTCTCTGTAGCATTCTCTCATAGACATGGGTACTTTATATGTGTGCTATTTTCTCTGTAGCCTTCTCTCATAGACATGAATACTTTATATGTGTATGCTATTTTCTCTATAGCATTCTCTCATAGACATGGGTACTTTATATGTGTAAGGTATTTTCTCTATAGCATTCTCTCATAGACATGGGTACTTTATATATGTGTGCTATTTTCTCATTAGCATTCACTCATAGACATGGGTACTTTATATATGTGTGCTATTTTCTCATTTGTATTCACTCACAGACGTGGGTACTTTATATATGTGTGCTATTTTCTCATTAGCATTCACTCACAGACATGGGTACTTTATATATGTATACTATTTTCTCATTAGCATTCACTCATAGACATGGGTACTTTATATTTTCTCATTAGCATTCACTCACAGACATGGGTACTTTATATATGTATACTATTTTCTCATTAGCATTCACTCATAGACATGGGTACTTTATATTTTCTTATTAGCATTCACTCATAGACATTGGTACTTTATATATGTGTGCTATTTTCTCATTTGTATTCACTCACAGACGTGGGTACTTTATATATGTGTGCTATTTTCTCATTAGCATTCACTCACAGACATGGGTACTTTATATATGTATACTATTTTCTCATTAGCATTCACTCATAGACATGGGTACTTTATATTTTCTCTTTAGCATTCACTCACAGACATGGGTACTTTATATATGTATGTTCTTTCCTCATTAGCATTCACTCATAGACAAAGTTACGTTCACTGAATGCATCATGACATAAAAACATTTGGAATTTGTATAAATTAAGCTGATCTTTATCCCAAAATATAAATTCATTGCTAAAAGCAATGACAGCTGAAATGACCTCTTTATGATATGTCTAACAGAATTTGACAAAAAGATTCCACTTTAAACATGTTCATTGGCTTCTGTTACCAAGAAAAACCTTTAAAACGGTTCAGGACTGTGGATTTTGTATTATGGTTTGAGTAAGTGTTGGAGCCATCAACACTTATTTTCTTCTAATAAAAATTGTCATTAAGAAACCAACTTTGTATTGGATCCAGCTTGGTTTGAGCCAGAAAGGTTTAATTTTTTTATTCCAATAACATATTTCCATGTACAAGAGGTTATCACTTGTCAGTAAATCATTTCCTGTAACGTTCTATTCTGCTTATCTGTATTTTAAAGGTTACGAATTCCAGGCTGATGTTGTAAAAAAAAAAAAACATACAAAAGTTTGTTTCCACCATTTTAGAATGGTAGTCCTATAATTGAGTTCTCTCTCTCCTTTATTTTCAGGTGACTCCGGTGTTGGAAAGACAAGTTTTCTCTACCAGTACACAGACAGCACATTTACTGGGAAATTCATATCAACAGTGGGAATAGATTTTAGGGAGAAAAAAGTGGTATGTTGATTCCATATACAATTAACAATCATATTTTCCCCAAGATACTTATCCAGAAAAATCTGAGTAAATTTTTTGTTATTGTTGTCTTACATCTCTTAATGGTGCTGTATACAGCAGGAGTCACTTTGGCCATCTGTGGGTCTGTCTACCCATACAGTAATCAACACCTCACTGTCCAGGTTTACCCATACAGCGGTCAGTACCTCACTGTCCAGGTCTACCCATATGACAATCAATACCTCACTGTCCAGGTCTACCCATAAGGCAGTCAATACCTCACTGTCCAGGTCTATCCATACAGCAATCAATACCTCACTGTCCAGGTCTACCCATATGGAAATTAATACCTCACTGTCCAGGTCTACCTATATGGCAATGAATACCTCACTGTCCAGGTCTACCCATACAGCAGTCAATACCTCACTGTCCAGATCTACCCATACAGCAATCAGTATCTCACTGTCCAGGTCTACCCATACGGCAGTCAAAACCTCACTCTCCAGGTCTACCCATACAGCAGTCAATACTTCACTGTCCAGGTCTACCCATACATCATTCAACACCTCACTGTCCAGGTCTACCCATACAGCAATCAATACATCACTGTCCAGGTCTACCCATATGGCAATCCATGCCGCACTGTCCAGGTCTACCCATAGGGCAATCAATACCTCACTGTCTGGGGCCCTGAGTGGCCGAGTGGTCTAATGCACTCTCCGTTACGGATCACTGCCATCTCACCTCTGTTTGCGTAGGTTCGAGTCTCGAATTCGGCCAATGTGGGTATGTGAGAAAGCTTGCCATTAGCTTCTTGCAGGTTGGTGATTCTTTCCAGGGTTTTGCCAGGTTCTTCCTCCACCATTAATACTGGCTGCCTTGTATAGCCTATCATGTACTGAAAAATGGCGTTAAACCCTACAACAACAACAACCTCACTGTCCAGGTCTACCCATACAGCAATCAATATCTCACTGTCCAGGTCTACCCATACAACAGTCAATACCTCACTGTCCAGGTCTATCCATACAGCAATCAGTACTTCACTGTCCAGATCTACCCATACAGCAATCAACACCTCACTGTCCAGGTCTACCCATACAGCAATCAATACCTCACTGTCCAGGTCTACCCATACATCATTCAACACCTCATTGTTCAGGTCTACCCATATAGCAGTCAATACTTCACTTATCCAGTCCTAGGTCATTGATACTGGTAGCCATGATAGTAATTCAGAAAGCAAGGAAAGATTGGGAACATTTAAGTTTCAATGCAAAACATTGTGACTAAGAAAGTTTTAATGTGTAAGTGATCTCAGTTTTGGGGTGGTCAGAGGAGAAGTTTTACTGTATTTTCACTTCAGTAAATGTATGTAATTACATTAAGATAACAAATGACATTAAACTTTACACAATAAAAGAAAGGATTATAAAGCATTGTTTCCACAATATTTATATTAAAGGAGTGACAGATAAGGCATATGTTTAAAAGATATCCTAGTTTATTATCAGCAGCTGATTAAATTTAAATGAATTAATCATTCATTCATTAAAAATTAATAATAAGTATTTGTCCTGCATAGAAGGAATATATTTTTTTTTCCTGTTCAATATTAATGATACTGTATTACATTTCTTCACATGTAGTCTGTGCCTAAATGATGCATCATTTTATAAATGAATCATGTTTATATGTCTACAGTATGGCATGGCATTAAATATGTTTTATGGTGTTGTTTCTCCATCTGTTTGTCCATTAACAATTTAGTTCCCATGCAACAGTTGTGTGCAGATTTACATGTGTATGACTTTGCCAATTTTTGCAGGTGGTTTGCAATATGAAAGGCAAAAGAACCCTTTTCATTTGGGGAGTCATTGTGTCAACAGGGCTCCAGATTTCATCATATCAAGTAGTTTACTCACTTTCTGAAAGGGTACCATGGTGGCTTAGTGGCTAGTGTGCCTGACTCACGACCAAAAGTGTGTGGGTTCGAATCCTACCATTGGAACAGCCTGGGTCAGCTACCATGGTATATCCTTGGGCAAGGCATTCTACTCAGATTGCCTTGGCACTAAATAACCTACCTGTTTTGCTGTACTTCAAAGCACCAAACCAAACCCTTATTCAGAATTGAATGTGTAAATACTGTTGGATTGTGCTTGAGTGGGGGTTGGGATGGAAATTTGGTCAGAATAATTTTGGGGAAGGTAAAGGCATAATATGTTCAGAAAAAAAGTTTAGAAGACCCCTTAAATCTTTCTTGAATGTCCCTTGGTCGGTGTGAAGCATTTTTATATTCCAGAAGTTAAATTTGTGAATCACTTGCATGGATGAATGCGTTTCTTATGTCCCAGTTTTAACATTTTTTGGTATATATCACTTGAAATGTTTAGAGAAATGTTTCAGGTTCTTTAAACATAGACTTTTGGGGTTTATAATATAAACGTAGCCTCTATATAATCTAAATAAGCATTTACACGATTCAGATTATAGTTTAACTGTTAAGTTTCTATCATCGACTGAAAATGTATTATTCAGGTTTTATTAGTCATTTTGTACTAAATCTTGTAATTTAAATGATTGAAGTAGTCAGTTATTTGACTGGTTTTGGAAATTTATATTAACCATCAATTTTAGGTTGTAAAAAGAGTTATTAGCACATCAACCAGTCTGTTGCTTCTTCTGCTTTACTTGCATGCCTCTTTATGCCTCAATTGCCAATACACATATGATTATACAGCCTGGATTATGATAGAATTATGTATTGACTTAAACAGTACATAGCCTTTTACCTTTAGTGTACATTTGTACTTAATTTTTATGAATATTTGGATAAATATATGGCTTCTTTAGAGTTCCAAGTCAAAAGTTGGGATTAACACAACCAACCAAGGAAATTTTATTTTCATGCAAAAACTTCACACTTGGATTACTCTGTAGAATAAAAATCAATTTATTGATTTAGGGATCAAATTGTAGTGTTAGTTTGGAAATCAAATGATTCAAGATTGAGATTGATGTGATTGGGTAGAACAGAATAGTTCTTTGGGATAACTTGAATTCTGATTGAAATTCGTGTACCTTTGTTGGAATTTGCAGATGGACTGCCTGTTAAAATATATAAAAAAGCATATTGTTGGGGTCCATAGATGAAATGTCAAGGTTATCGTAATCTGAGAAAGAAAATTTGTTTTCTTTGTAGCTTTGTTTCTAGTGAATGTTCCTTCACCAAAAGTTAAATATCTTGTTCTTGGCGAGTCCAAGAAGCTATTTTAAATTGATGTTCTTGTTTTGGGTTCGATGCCATTTTCAGCACATGATAGGCTATAAATGGCAGTCAGTATATTTGATGGAGGAAGAACATGTGAAAACACCAATGAGAACCAACGATGCACAGGAATCTGCTGGCAAGCTTTTTTACATACCGACATTGGCCGAGCCCATGACTCAGACCCACAGGGACTAAGGTGAGATGGCAGTGATTGGTAAAGGCAGATGCTTTACACCACTCGTCCACCTGGACCCCATTCTAACTAATTCATCATTTAAAAATCAGAGGTTAAGGTCATTAATATGACAAAATTTTTGCATCATCACTTGATTCAGCATGGTTCCCTTTCAAAAGTAGGTTTCCCTTGTTGAGTCAAAGAAAACTGGCGATTTCAGAAAAGTTACCATGACCTTAAGCAATACAGGCCATGGCATAAATATCATGGTCATACTTTGTACTGTTTTCTTCATGATTAAATAAAATGATCAATTATCAATCAGTTACCATTAAAGTACCCTTAATTGTCAATTTCAGTGACTTTTTATGCAGATTTTATGCATGATTTTGAAATTATATGTCTACTTTTATTCACTAGTTGCTAAGGTATGTTGTAAATTGAATTTTACAATATACAGTGGTCCCCCTCTTATACGGCCGCCCCTTCTGCACCGGGAAAGTGGTCTTATAAGATGGGTGGTCTTTCCAGAGGGGGACTGTATTTGTGAGGTGTGTATAGTAGGAAAGCTACATATAACTTAAAGCAGTTAATATCTTCATTTAAAAGTAGCATTAATTATTAAAATGTTCTTCTTGTCTTAAAAACAGAGTTATTTCAATTAACATAAATTAATAATTCTTGTTCTTAGGTGTAAAATGTGAGAGGGATATTGTTGGCATGCGCATTACAAAACCATTGAAAAATGTTATTTAAATCTTAGTACCGTATTTACTGCATGTTTTCAGACAGTGTTTGTTTTCGGACGCCATTTTTTTGGGGGCAAATATAATATTTAAATGCCTTGTAATTTTTCGGATGTTGCTCCACTATAATTTTTTCTACAATTTATGTTTTCGGACACAATCTAAGAAGATCTGCTGCTTCGTTTTAAAGTAAAATTCACAGTGTGTTTGCATTAATTTAACTGATACAAAGTTCGCTTCATTTGGTCACCAATTATTTAATGTGATCACGAACTTCCATGGATTGGTTGTCAGTGTAGAAATCGTTACACACGAAACCACTTCATGCAGGTGTGACAGTTATGGCTTTGATTAGAAACCATGACTCCTGCTTTATATCATTAAACAATACATCAGAGAGTCAGTATGGATTAGTAAATTCATTGGCATCATGCAACAAAACAAACCCCTTATCCCCGAGGCATTATGTACCACGGGTTTAAATGTAGTTATTGTTCTACAGGTAATAAACCTCTTTGTAGACAATAAATATTGATTGTGGGTTCAACATGTTCGGTACATTGTGTGCTCTTTTAACGAAATCCAGATAGCTGCCCTTTATTTCCGAACACACCTGTCAAAGAAATCCCACAAATTATAGTAGGAACAATTATCACCTATACACCCTGAAATCTCCAACATGCATCAAAACAATCTTTGAGCAGTCGATTGTTTCGAGTCAGCAGGCTGTACTCATTTTCAAGCTACCCTCGGCTAGGTGGGAAACAAAAAAAAGAGAGAACCACAATAAACAGATCACCTTTATTTTTAAAAAAATACCAACATATTAACGACTCGTATATTGCAACTTGCTTGTTATTTTTACCCTTCCTAGGCGTGTGTACAACACTCACCCCATATGGAGCCTCTCATCCTTGGTGCTTTAAGATTAGCCCTCATACATGTACCGGTATTTCTACTCTCGATACTAAAATGTTTCTGTCATAAATATCTTAAGAATTATAATTCCAAATTTTTTTTATTTAGTTTATATTAATATCTTAATGACACAGACATAAAGCTTGCATGTGTTTGTAAGGTAGATTTTATTGATCACTGATTAGTAAAGGATTAAACTGGATTGCACGATTACTAATATGGCAGTTATTTTGGAAAATACGCACACAATCGTGGCTCTAATACATGTATGGCTGCGTTTTCTGGTGGATGGACATGTATCAAATAGACAAAATAGGCAAGTAACGCCTGTTTTTCATTCATTATCCTTTCCGTGGTGTTAGACAAAATACTTGTTTTACTTCATGGCAGCACGTCGTCATGTGAGCTAATGGTAACTTCGTTACGGACGGGGGGGGGGCACAAATTTGTCTTCCCGTTTGTTTTCGGACACCTAATTAAAGAATTTAATATGTATTCGGACAACAAAAAAGTAATTATTTTTTGCCGTCCGAAAACATGCAGTAAATACGGTACATACGTTGTTTCGTATTTAAAATTATTCTCATTGCATTTACTCCATTTTCCCACTGTCAGAGAATATTCTCCTTATCTTTTATGATCTTGTTTATTTGAGTCTTCCCAACATAAAATCTTTCGGCAAGTGAACTCTCCCCATTGTCGTCAGGTCGAATAACTTTTACTTTTTCTTCCAAAGTATTATTTCTTCATTTATGTGATGACATCTTAAAGTTTTGTAATGATTTATGTGTTGTTAATTGTACAGTACTGCAATTTAATTTTGCAGATGAAATTTTTGTAAATGAAAAACCTTTTTATAAAGGAAGTGATACATGTACTGTCACTTGATTTTTCTGACTTTGTCTGGTACCCTGTTTTGTTCAAAGTTAATTGTTTCTTTGAGTATGTGCTAATCTGCAAAATTATTTTTAGCCTATCTGATCATGTTAGGATCTTTACAATTACATCGGTCGTAGTCATCAATTTAAAAATAATAAATTCTTTTTTTAAAAAAATCCGCTGTGTGAAGCTCAAAGTTCTATCAAAACATTAAAACGTTGCTGACTCCATTTCTTTCTGACCATGTTATGATCTTGACAGTTATGTCCAGTCATAATCACCAGTTAAAAAAAAATCCGCTGTGTGAAGCCCAAAGCGCTAACAAAACATTGCTGACCCATATCCTGCAAACATCAGCATTAATGATATAATAATAACCTTAGTGGTACATGTACTTTAGCCAACACTGCTTTCAGTAACAAAAACCTGACATCGGGAAAGATAATCGGTTTACTTACCTTACTGGGGCCCTGAGTGGGCCGAGTGGTCCAAAGTGCTAACCATTACGGATCACTGCCATCTCACCTCTGTCTGCATGGGTTTGAGTCTCAGGCTCGGCAAATTTGGGTACATGAGAAAGGTTGCCAGTAGCTTCTCATGGGTTGGTGGTTCTTTACTGGGTTTTCCCTAGTTCTTCACCATTTATACTGGCCGCCATGTATAGACTATCTTGTGCCTATAAATGGCGTTACACCATATAACAACAACTTACCGTAATTAAATGTTGGTTCTGGACATGCATTAATAAAACATGGCCGCTTGTGAGGGGTAAATTTTACATTTGTGCACTATTATGTTGGCTGCTGGTCGCGTTAGAGGAGTGGCCTTTCTTGAGGGGTACTTTTGAACACAAACTTGTCAGTGCCAAGGGATTCTGGCCGTAAAGAGTGGGTGGCCGCTGGTCAGGGGGGCCGTTCATGAGAGGGACCACTGTAGTCAGTGCAATAAAATTTTTCAGATAAGGTCATTGTAGATAAGGAAAGTTCAGCAGTGTTTGAAAAATGCAACACCTTTCCAAACAATTTTAAAACCTTAGAATTCAGCACATGTCTAGATTAGTTCAGCACATTTTTTAGAGTTTAAAACATATCTGAAAAAGAGGCTCCACTTTTCTTGACAGTTCAGCAATATCCTGGACATAAGGCAAAGTTAAGAAAAATTTAGAAAAAGTTGCTTTTTAAAAAAGAATAAAGTTGATGTAAAGATGTACAGTTTCAGCAGTGTTTTGGCAAATTTTTTTTTTTTAAATTCAAAAAAATAACATTTAGGAAGTTTTTGATTTCCTTCATTAAATTAATTTGGATCCCGTTCATCCTATGGGATAAATAAAATTCCTGAACTATTTGACAAATGCATCCTGTTAAGATGTTGATTTGCAGTCCAGGTTGTTTCTTATCCTGATGGGATTTTGAGGAAATTGTTATGGGGCTTTATATAAATGTGTTTGTTGCAGGTTCACCGTTTGGGTGGTATTGATGGTGGAGTAACAAGCAGAAGTCATAGGATACACCTTCAGTTGTGGGACACCGCCGGTCAGGAGAGGTATGTACCAGCTCCACTCTTCTAACCAATGTATGGAACTGCAGGGGCCATTTGGTCCAATCTCTTCTTTGCAATTCCCATGATCACATCCTTTCCAGTACTACAGCTCAAAGACTGGTGGCCTAGTAGTTAGAGCGGCCATCTCGAATGCAGGAGGTCATGGGTTCGATCCCTGGCCCAAGGGATACCAAAGACTTATAAAAATGGTACTAGCAGCTGCCTCATTAGGCACTCAGCATTAAGAGGTTAGTGTTAGGCCTGTTTGGCCTGGTGTCAGAATAATGTGACTGGGTGGGACATGATGCTACATGTCTGCAGCATGATTTCACAGTGCTAGACATCACTATAAACTGCCACACTGCAGATATTGTAGTGATGTGACTGTCAAATTGTTAAAGCTACATTAAAAATCCAAATCAAACACACCCATACAAACACTACAGCTCAAGCATACAGTTAGGTCACTTGAATATATACTGCATGATCTGAAAGACTTTATCTCTCATTTTTTTTCTTCGACCAAGATGTTTAATTAGCCTTTTTTGTAATTCATGAAAGATAATTTAACCCTTTACCTGACAGTACCTGTTACTGTGTAAACTGCTCAAGGGCTCGAAATTGGGTTTGTTTTCACTAACCCACAGGATCACCAATATAAAAGTTTTACTGATTCTGCCTAAATGTCACTGAATCCACTGAAATCAAAGAGAAGCCAGTTTAGTTCCTGGTTCAACATTTATTGTTCTTTAACATCAGCTCAAAACAAGAACAATTGTATTTCACCAACAACGCTCACAGATGAAGTACTCCGCACACTTCATTATTTCTCTGAATATATAGTGCAGAGCATGCAGAGTGTCACAGCCTCTCTAGGGTCATACTTCAGCCATTCGTCTTTATTTTCCCAGCATTTCTGGTACTTTCTTAGTCTTTTGATCATGTTGCAAATCACATTCTCTCTATTGTCGTCATCTGATTTCTGCCATTTTGGTGGTGGCCGCACACCTTGCAAATACTTCCATATGTTTACAATTGTGGCTTCACAATATATTGAATTTTTATTAGCAATGATATCAATATTAAAACACATTGTTCTGTATAATTCTGGGATTATTCGTTGAGTCGGTGAGCTCAGTTTTTCATTTTGGTCAATACTAGTCTGAGATCCTTTTCATTTGGTTATCATCAGCACACTGGGCTATTTCCATGTGCTCAAAAACTGTTTTGACAATTATCGCACTAATTAACCTGAGGAGTGGATGAGTGGTTTAACACCGGTCCGTTTGCACCACAAGCATTTGTTCTGCTTCGTTAATTGCAGGATGCCGGTAGGTATTCAGTTAACACATTGAACTTAATCAATTTATCACTGAAGGTACTGCTGACAGGTGACCACTTCCTAACTGTTATGATAGTGACAAGCAGTAATTTTCATTACTCAGACTTGTTGGCAGACTCTTCAAGGGATAGTGGATTAGCCAAAATTTCGACCTCTGCTGTTGATATACATGTGCCATGAATAGAACACGTGTTACATAATGATTCTATGTGAATAGGCATGCCTGTAAAATTTAGAGTGTTGTAGGATATGTTAAGTTCAACATTAATTTTAATCATTTTACCATTTTTGTACAGTACATGTTTGTTATCTATAGACAAATTCAAAATTAAAATCTGATCTTTAAAGCTGTACAGTTATTTTTCACAGAAGAAATTGTTATATGCTTTAAAGTCCTGAGAGAATTCTTTCACCATCAAGTCAGTGAACTCTAATAGAGGCATCCAAAAGTGATTATGCAGGTAATGGGATACTACTCCAGGTCATCAGGTCTACAGCAAAAAATTTGGACAGATTTTTGTGGGTAAGCAATTACAGGTCCACTTGGACCCCTTGTTAGCTCTGGTGGTCAAAGACAGAGGAGTTTGTGTAATGGCCCATCCAGTGCAATTATCCATTTATCTGTACCAACTTGAATCAGTACCCCTTCTCATTCAAATGAAAGCCAGGGCACTTGGTAAACACTTGAATCCTGAGGTTTAGTAGATCCAGGGTAAAACTGTATCAATGTGACATCCAATTAAAAAAGCGCACAATAACAGCCTCTGTTCATTTTTAATTCAGGATCCTATTAATATGCGTTTCAATAAAACATTTAATCTTAAGTGAAAATGGCACAATTTTGATGTGTAATAATAATGTCAGTATGAAAATCTTGTTAATACTAATTCTCCTGATATTGTACTGACATTTGATTTTTACTTATTCTCCTTTCATTGTACTGATATTTGATTTTTACCAAACTAATCCAGATATTGTACTAACATTTGATTTTTATATTCTCCTGACATTGTGCTGACATTTGATTTTTACCAAACTACAGCTGACATTGTACTGACATTTGAATTTTACCAAACAACAACTAACATTGTACTAACATTTGATTTTTACCAAACTACTACTGACATTGTAATGACATTTGATTTTTTACCAAACTACGACTGACATTGTACTGACATATGGTTTTTACTTATTCTCCTGACATTGTGCTGACATTTGATTTTACTTATTCTCCTGATATTGTACTGACATTTGATTTTTACCAAACTACAAATGACATTGTACTGCCATTGGAATTTTACTAAACTACAACTGACATTGTACTGACATTTGATTTTTACCAAACTACAACTGACATTGTACTGACATTTGATTTTTACCAAACTACAACTGACATTGCACTGACATATAGTTTTTACTTATTCCTCTGAGACTGCTCCGGTGGCCTACTGGTTAGAGCATCCGCCTCAGATGCAGGATGTCATGGGTTCGATCCCCGGTCGAGTCATACCAAAGACTTTAAAAAATGGTACTAACAGCTGCCTCGCTTGGTGCTCAGCATTAAGAGGTTAGTGTTAGGACTGGTCAGACTGGTGTCAGGATAATGTGACTGGGTGGGACATCATGCTTCATGTCTGTGGCATGATGCCCCAGTTGCTAGACATCACTATAAACTGCCACACTGCAGACATCGTAGCGATATGACTGAAAAATTGTTAAAGCTACGTTAAAAATCCAAATCACACACACACACATTCTCCTGACATTGTACTGATATTTGAATTTTACCAAACTGCTTCTTGAAATGTTGCCACTACTGAATGAAAACTGTGTTGGCCTGACAGCCATCATAACTGCCATGGTTGTCATCTTGACAATGTTTCCATTTAACTCATTAACCCCTGGCACCACCTTTGTGCGTCAGGAGGTAATACCCTACTTCCGAACTCTGTAGTGTCAAAGTCATTCAAGATATACCAAAGTCGGTGGTATTACAGAAAAGTAGAAAGATGTAGCTTTTCAATGATACCAAATAATCTGGACATTTTACTCGCATTACAAAATACTGAGGGAAAAACATACTTTTTGGGACCCAATTTTTTTTACACCAAAAATTCGCCCTTTGTCAGAATCAGATTTCATGTCTTGATTTTCTACTTTTTGGCCTCGGCAAGGTTTGTTATTGCTACTCTTATGAATTGTTAATTGACATGTTGGGATTGTTATGAAACTCAGTACACACATTCAATGATAGTATCAAATCAAGGTTGATTGTTATGAAATTCAGTACATAAATTCAAGGAAAGTTTGGTTGGTCCTGATTGTAAAAAACTGGTGCCCCTTAATACATTTAATATCTTGAAAATTTTTATTTCCCCATCTAATAAACCATTGGGTGGATTGCCATGAAATTTGACATATTCATCCTGTGGTCTTGTGTGTCATATATGAAGATGGTACCCCTTGGACATTCATTTATATTGTTAGATTGGAATTCTTGTAATAACAGATTCTCCAAATCCATTTAGGGTTAATGTATGTCAGAATATCACTTTTACAAATCAAAACAGAGTTGTGAATTTTATGCTAATAATAACAAAAACTATTATTATACGAACAATAAAAGAAAATGTAAAGGAACTAAGTACCATGAATAAATTTAGCAAAGTGGTAAGCTATAAACCTTGTACTTTGATTTAAAAACAGGAACTTGGCACCTAAGGAGTCTTTTCTAATATGGAACGTGCTCAGCAATGAAACCTTCCCCTCCATTGGCTGTAGTGGAAAAAAATATATTCCATTTTTGGTCCAAAATTCTCATTAATCAGACTTTTCTCAAGAAAAATATATGTGCCAGAAATTTACAGAAATCAGCAGATATATTCCACAAATAATGTAGATAAACATGTTGTTGTTGTTGTTTTGGGATAAACATAATTTTTCAGAGCATTATATGTGTTGCAAGACTATACATGGTGACCAGTATGGTGGAGGAAGAACCTAGTTTAGTAGTCAAATTTATCCCCTTCTAAACATTTTCCTGGGGAAAGAATTAGCTGGCTGATTTATTCCCAAGGGACAGAATCAGCTAGCCAATTCTTTCCCGGTTTGGGGGGTGGGGGTGGATCTTCACCTGGAGGGGAAAAGAATTGGCTAGGTGATTCTTTCCCCACTCCAAAACAACTGGCTAACCAATTATTTCCCCCTCCAGCTGAACATTTCCCCGTGGGAAAAAAAATGGCTAGGTGATTCTCCCCCCTTCCAAATTACACCTTTTATACATAAAAACAATTAATTGGTAAACAGATTTTAAAAAACAGATACCAACTTATTTTTTTTATTTTATAAGAACAAATTCCCCCCTGAAATGAATATTTTTCCTTGAGGAAGCTTTTAGCAGGGGGGAAAGAACTGACTGTTACACCGAGAAAACCCCTGTAAGAACCACTGACCCTCAGGAAGCTACTGGCAACGTTTCTCATATACCAACACTGGACAAACCTGAGACTCAAACCCAGAGCCACATAGATAAATATAAACTATACAGTTTTTGTACAGGAATAGAGATTATGTAAGTGAGGAAAAGGCAGATAATTTGAATAGCTAATAACAACATAATGTTAGGATCCAGTACCTCAGTGAAATATAAGCTCCATTTTTCATGGATTTATTCTACTTTAAATTACAATTTTTCAAACAGTACATTTTCCTGTTTTATAATTTGAGGGTATTCAAGATCATTAGGCTGAATATATAACTCTCATTGTTTTATCTTGCTTCTAAATTTGAATTGCTTTGCACACAGTAAAATAAAATTCAAAGACAAGTCTTCTTTTCTCACATCTAATGTACCAAATATTATTTCTTCACAGACCGCTCCATTGGCCTAAGTAGTTAGAGCATCTGCCTCAAATGTGGGATGTCATGGGTTTGAACCCCAGCCAAGTCACACCAGAGACTTATAACAATGTTACTAGCAGCTGCCATGCTTGGCACGTAGCATTAAAAGATCATTGTTGGGACTGGTTGGCCTGGTGTCAGGATGATGTGGGTGGGACGTGATGCCACATGTCTGTGGCATGATGCCCCAGTGCTAGACATCAGTATAGACTAACACATTGTAGACATCATAGCGATATAACTCAGATTGTTGTATCTACATCAAAATCCAAAACAAACACACACACATTTATTCACAGGTCAAATGGGTTCTGTATGTCAGTTGGTCATTGCCAAGTGGTCATAAGGACGATTGGTCATATTTATCAGTCATATGAAATAATAAGCATTGAACAATCCTTTTAGAAGTAACTTTTATTTACAATAAACAGTAAGAAGATAATAATTCTGAACTATGAACTATGTTTTAATTTAATAAAGAATTACTAGGATTTGTATGTAGCTAATGTAGTCAATTTTATGCATTATACCAAGAATTTGTGCTTCAGGTATTAGGCCTTAACATGCGACAGATAAGCTGTGGCATGCAAGTATGTTGCAACATCTTGGGTTGTACATTGCAACACTTCTGATGCCTCTCTCTCACAGGAGATGGTAAAGCTTTGGAGTAGGTTGTTTGACTCTGGAAACCTCATGCAGAAAGTGTTTTTCTGCTTGATGCAGTCGTTTCTCAGCCCATCTGGAAATCTCCACATTGTTCAGTGACTCCAGAAAAGTCAGAAGGGCATTGTGAGTTCAGAACAATACTTGCCATTTAACACTGGTACAGAATAGGGCTGGCTGTAGGCTAATCCAAAGACTTTGCAGATAGCCAGCATTTAAGAGTAATTGTTAATAACAAAATGCTTAAGTATGCCATTTTAGAAAGATCATGTTTATTTGTCAGCTATCTAATTGTGATTAGTGCTGATCGTTTGCATACATAATTGATTCAGTAGACTATTGTTTGCTTGGGTTTTTTTTAAAAATTAAATATCAGGGCTTTATTAACCAGGCATGTGGCCTCGTTTGTGATGCTTTGCTGACAGATCGACTAAGCAGTATTCTAAAAGTCAGATTCACAAAATGACATGCTCTGAAGTTTTAGATTTTATACAGAGATTAGCACACTTTGTGATTGCTACAGATGAGTTAACTGGTTACAGGACAAGAAATGGAGAAAAAGAATGGAACTAAACGTGATGATAAAATGACCAAATTATGAGAAATGATTCAAAAGGGATGGCCAAATGATAAACATCTCATACATTTGAAATCAGAAATTTCTGGAACTGCAAAGATGAAGTTTCCTAAATGGACGGATTAGTTCTAAAAGGAGAGAAGATTGTAATACCAGATGCTCTTCAGAAAGAAATGCTAAAAGAGTTGCACAAAAGTCATATGGGCATTGAGAAGACAAAGCAAAGAGCAAGAGACATTATGCATTGGCCTGGCATGAATGCACAGATTGCAGACACAGTATCGAATTGTTCTACTTGCCAGGAATACAGAAAGTCAAATAAAAAAGAACCACTGTTGTCTACACAACCTACTGCACCATGGGAAATGGTTGGAACAGATTTATTTATGTGGAATAATTACAGCTATGTCTTGATAGTAGACTATTGCTCTAGATATTTTGAAGTTGCCAAGTTAGAAAATACACGAGCAAGCACAGTAATCACACACACAAAGTCAGTTTTTGCAAGACATGGAATACCACGAGAATTAAGGAGTGATAATGGACCACAGTTCTCCTCAAAAGAATATGGTCAGTTTGCAAAAACCTGGGGATTCAAACACACTACGTCAAAGTCCCAAGTATCCACACTCTAATGGTTTAGCAGAAAGAACCGTTCAAACTGTCAAAGGAATTCTCAATAAGGCAAAGAGAGATGGAAAAGATCCATATTTATCGATATTGGAGTATCAAAATACACCAATTGATGACATAGGATCTCTGGCACAAATACTGATGAGTCGAAGACTTCGATCGACTTTACCTACTACCAACATCCACAAGTTGTAAAAGAAAGAAACCTAAAGTGGAAACTGGTTGAAAAGAAAAATCAGCAAAAGAAACAGTATGACAGAACAGCTAAAGAGCTTCCAAATCTGACTTCTGGAGACAAAGTTAGAATCAGAAGACAGATCTTTGGGAACCAGCTGTAGTCGTCAGAAAAAGTAGCACTCCAAGGTCGTATGATGTGATAACCCAGGATGGTGCTATATACAGGACAAACCGAAGACATCTGTTACAAACAAAAGAGAAATTACCAGAGATATATGATACATATGAAGATACTAACAAGGAGGTCACTGAACTGAATGACAAGATACCATTAATTATCAATGAGCCAAACCAGACACAAGAGATTCGAACAAGGAGTGGACATCTAATAAAAAAACCTGCAAGATACAGAGATTTTGTTATGTGAACTCGATAATTTTTCTCAATTACTAAAATTGTGTCTTGTGAATATTAGAAACTGGAAGTGTTTAAGGGCATAATAATACATCTGTTATATCACATCAGTTTATATGCAGTGATAACAACTGGATTGAATAAAAAGTATTAGGACTATAGATTTTAGTGGCAATGCCAATACATCACCATGTATTTGTTTTCATGAGTGTAAGAATGATTGTGAATGTCATAGGGCTAGAACTTAATTTTAACTACAATTAGTAGAACTTTTACAACTCACCGAAAACTATTTGAAATATATATTCATGTGCAAAACAGAACTTTGTCAAGTTTGAATATGTTTACAAATTTATTATAAAGAAAAGGAGAAATGAATATGTGAATTTAAAAGAAAAGCACAAAACTCATTTTTAGGGGGAGTTGTGGTAATATACGGTATTAACATTCTGTTGCTACAAATGGTCTGACAGTTACAGGTCACCTAAGGTCAGCTCCAGGCTCTCACTCAGTTGTAACCCTATATGCCTTATGATAGCATTAGCAGTGAGAAACTAGTGTGCATGTGTTTTCACTGTTTAAAATCAGTTGTAGTCTAGCCATTAAAGTAGTTAGACCAAACCATGTTTTGTGCTATTTAGCAAAACATAACAGAGACATTAACACAAACCATATTAGCTCATGGAAGATGTAAGGAAAAAAAGCAGACAACGTTCCATACCTTTTTCAAACTAGGCTCTTGAGCTGTGAACATTATGAATAATACATTGTGGAGTATCATTCAGAATGCCAGTGGACTTATAATAAAGTTATAAAATTACTGTATCTTATTCCTTAGAATTTTCTTGTAACAGGGACTGTATTTCTATGTGACAACTGTATTTATTCATGTGACAGGATATGATTTTTGGTATGAACGTATATTGTTCAGCTAATTCTTGATTAAGTGCATGTATTTAATAAAAAAAACAAACATAACAGCTTTCATAATTTTGTGCATTCTTACACACATGGACAGTGATGCTCTCAGGTACATTCTCTCTCTCTCATCACATTACAAAAAGACTTTTTTCACATCTGCAAAACCTCAGTAAACTGAAAACTTCTCAATACTGAAATTTTTGGGTAGTCCCAAGGGTTTTCTGTTTTGAGGGGTTAACTGTATATATTGAGTGAAAGATACTGACAAACTCAATTTAGAAAAATTATGTTGAATATGAACTTGCTTGCCTATAGCATCTGTAAGTTACTACAACTAATCATTTTCAGGTTTCGGAGTTTAACAACTGCCTTTTTCCGAGATGCTATGGGATTTTTGTTACTGTTCGACTTGACAGATGAACAATCTTTTATTAATATTCGCAACTGGTTGACACAACTTCAGACACATGCATACTGTGAGAACCCTGACATAGTGCTTTGTGGGAATAAAGCTGATCTGGAGGACCAGCGAAAAGTGTCGGAAGAAAGGGCACGAGAGATGGCAGAAAAATATGGGTATTTGGCAAAATTTACATTTTTCTTGCATTACCTCATTTTGCAAGACTTCTCGAAGAAGTCATTCATCAGACGTGTTTAAGGTTCATATAATTTATTTAGTTTTCAATTTGTGTCGATAACATCAAATGTTGTGAATATTAATGGTAGTTTTACTTTTGCAAATATCCACATTATTGGCAAGTATAACTAATGTAGAACAGTAAAACCATCATTCACAGATTCTTAAAGGAAGAATTTGTCCAATAAATTTGATTTAATTAACAGGGGCGTGCCTTACTAGTCATTAATTACATGCCTTTAATTTGACTTTCATTGCGACAATTATTTCCTTGAAATTTCTAAAGTATTTTTGATTATTTATGAGGCAGAATTGTTTTAAAAATTTTGTGCTGTCATAGCCAGTTTAAATTCATCATTTTTATATATCACTGTGTAATATTGTTGAAAATGTTTAAAATTGGCTGGTATGTAAAGCGGGGTATAATGCATATGTCAACCATTGAAGGACCTACCTTTCATTTGCAGTATGACTATGTGCTTTAATGATTTTTCTTGAATGTTGTGATTTTTATTTTTGATAAGATTTAAACATAATTTTAAGAGTAAATTATATTTTAATTGTGGTAAAAATTTTTATTTTTGCCAACTCGTAGCTATTTACCAAATTCATTGTTTCCATGTACCTGCCATATTGGTTTATATCTCAGTTTGTCCTGCATTGTCAGTTCAATCTGGTGAAAGTCCATCCATTTTGCCTTTACATAAATAATGCTGTTAAGTCGGTTTCATCATTTGCCATTTTTACAATCATTTTAGCTCTTTATGCCCTCAAGCGAAGTGGAGAAGGACACTATTGTGAACCATCATTTAGTCCTTCTGGTCTCCTGCAATGTTTTCTCCATGTCAACTCAACTGGCATTCACAACAAAATAGACTAAAATTTGGACATTTCAAACAAGGATGCCGTATGAACCTGTCGTTTTTCTTGGATTTGGTAGGTGATATCACACATAATCCTGGTCCCCCAAAACGACCACTGCATATTGTGTTCAAATTGGGTCAGATAAAAGGACAGGGCCATTCATTGTGATGCCTGCCAAGGATGGAATCACATGGGTATCAAGAAAATTGAGTACAGAATATTAAAATAAGCTAATAAGATTGTGTCATTTTTCTCTTGAGGTTTGAAATAAAATTTATTGTAAAAAATTGTAGTGTAGTCAAAATTAACAATCTGGGACCAGTACCTAATTGAGCCTGGTTTTACATTAGTATCATAGTTCTTACAGTTTCAATAGAGGAAAGTTTTTGCAGGTTAGATTTGGTGGTTCATATGGATACAGGTGAGACTTAAAGTTCTATGGAACACTTGTTTATCCAGTGTGAAAAAGTTTATAAGCAGAGAAGGAAAATGTATGTGAATAAATCAGTTTCAAAAATTATATTTTCACTTAGGTTGCCATACTACGAGACCAGCGCAGCAACGGGGCAGAATGTAGCGAAAGCAGTTGAATGCCTTCTAGATATGGTGATGATGCAGATGGAAAAATGTGTGGACAAGTCTCTGTTTCCTGCAGCTAGAAATGGACGCAAATCTGGTCGCTATGATATGGATGAAACTCCAGGAAGTGGTAGTTCCTGTCCTTGTTAAATGATTTTACTGTTATAGTTACTCACAATTCTTAAATGAAATTGAATTTTACTTCAGCTGGTTTTGTCACTTAAAGCTTATTTGAAACAGTTTGAGATCCTGATGAGACATAGTCCTTTCTTTCAGAGATATTGACCATTGTCGATATTAGCAAAAGAAAATATTTCTTTGTGAGATGGCCACATCAGCTGAAAGATAGCAAATCTGTATTAAAATTCACATACCACTTGTAATGGGATAACACTTAAATTCTCATGATTTGTTCTGTATAATAATATACATGTTATTCAATTTAAAAATGGCAAATGTTCAAAATTATCAAAATTCCTATATTTAAAATCAGAGTAAAATTATGCAAGGGCATTTGTGATTGGCTATATGTTCAGTAGCTACCATCTAGGAATACATGCAAGGCCATCTGTGATTGGCTGTATGTTCAGTAGTCATCATCTAGGAGTAACCATATGCACACCATATATCATGGTCTAATATTCAGCCCATCAGGGCCTGCATCCATTTAATTTGATGCATTCAGCATCTTTTGCTTTTTAGTGAGGGCATCACAAACAGTACATAATATGCCCAGCACCTGCCTTGTTATGTTTCATGGTAATCTTGACCATGACTTCTTTAATCCTAAAATCTTTAAACTTTGTAAAGCCTTGGTGAAGGTAT
This sequence comes from Megalonaias nervosa, assembly GCA_016617855.1. Taxonomy (NCBI): domain Eukaryota; kingdom Metazoa; phylum Mollusca; class Bivalvia; order Unionida; family Unionidae; genus Megalonaias; species Megalonaias nervosa. The sequence goes on along the minus strand of JAECUM010020682.1, from coordinate 11,951 downwards.
ATTCATTTGAACTCAAGTTATTAGGTAACAACAGATTTTCCTATGTCAGGCCCCCATGACCATGGACAGTGGGTTTCTTGTTATGAACAAGGGCATCATATGATTTAGGTGAAAGTACACTACATTGAATTGAAGTTACTGCTTGGAAACTGTTTACTTCCATTTTTGCTCATGATGACCTTGACCTATGGCATTGAGACCACTCAAATCAATACGGCTTCTTTATATTAGATAAGGCAACCCACCTGCAAAGTTTGATGATGGCATGTCAAACAGAACTAGTTTTTTTGGCAAGATCATGTTTTTGTGGGGTTGGTTACAGGGACCTTCACATTTGACCTTTTGACTCCTGGATCAATAAGGTTATTGTTCTTACATTGGGCAGCCAACCCTTGTTATGTCTTGTAAAGGTATATGAAGCAGAGCTCATTGCATGGAAATGATTTGTAGTGGTCAATCACAAAAACCTTTACCTTTAATTCCCAAATCAGTAGGATTCTTTGTCTGCATGTTTTAATGATGTTCTCTCAGTTGAGACTAAATTTGACCAAGAGCATTCTTATTACTGCTTGAATGTAAAGAAATCCAAAGTAGATTAACTGTAAGAAATCCAAGGTAGAATAACTGAAAAAAATCCAAAATAGAATAACTAAGAAATGATTGCTTCCTTTTAATGGCACAGTAGCAAATGCATTTTCAGTGTTGCTCAGTTTCATTCTATTTTTTATATAAGTTAGTTTTGACTAATATATTTATTGTATTTATAATACACATGAGGTAATGATATTTATATCATGCTGGTTATATATTTTTAATCATTTTAAATTAGCTATTATTTTTCCTATTGTAATGTCTATCATTTTACTGTAAGCGACAAATTTTCATATTTCTACAATATATCATGGTTGTGGGTTTGATTTTTAGCTAACTTAGCAGATTATGTTATGAGTCATTTAATTAAATCTGTTTCATTTTTATCCTTGCTTGTCATGGACCAAATGAGCTAATGCAGTGGCTTTTCATCTGCCAGCATCCTTTGTCCATTGTCTTGTGTCTTTCATCCACTAGCATCCCTTGTCCATTGTTTTGTGTCTGTTATCCACTAGCACACATTTGTTATCACTATTCCTGTTACACTAGTGGAAGGATTGCAATTTCACACACATTCGTCTTGAGGTATAGTTGATTCTAAATGATAATGGTACCCCTTGGATGTCCAGTATGGTTGATATGACAACCATCTTCAGAATCTTGTTATTACCATCCTTCTTCAATGTATGACAATATCAACATGGCGTTTGCACTAAAAAAAACTTTTTATGTTGGTCCAAAATGAAAATGTCACTGATGTGCATCAAGTATGACCACCATGGCAGCCATTTTGAAAATCTTGTTATCAGAGCTCCAAATGAATATGTCATATTGACATTGGGTTTTCATTATTATTATTCTTATGATGTCTAATTGGTCCTGAACAAAATTGGGGCCAATTGGACATCCAGTAATCAGTCTTTCCAGCAATGACAGTTTTCCTTTTCCTACTTTTTCCTACTATTTTGTCAGACTCCCTTTGCTTTCCGACTTTATTCAGTATAGCCCTGCTATCCCCGTTTTTTTCCTCAATTTTATGTTGAAGATTGATCTCACATTATGAACAGGTATGGTCTCTGTTATGTGCCTGTTTTGATCGTTTCACTGTGTAATGGGTTCGTACGACTTTAGATATGCAATGCAGAAACTATACATTGAAATTAATTAAAACAAAATAGTAGGATTACATTATTATAATTCCAAATAGGTACACATTTTTAAAAACCGGCCACTAAAACAAGCAATTTCATGTTTTAGTTTCTAAAACATCACTAAAACATGACAGCCCAAAACATTGTAAAGATTTGTTGAAACAACCCTTATAAATGTAGCATATACACAGATGTCTTCACACCAAAATGGGCATCAGTTCAAACCATAGTGGTCATCTATTCAAACCATAGTGGTCACCGATATTACAGGTGAGTAACCTCAACTTTACAACTACTTGTTTTGAGGAGACGATTCAAAATTGAGTGCAAATCTTTTTGGAATTTTTCAAAATTTTGTGTTGTTTCGGAAAGTTAAAGCAGTTAAAATGCTTGTTCTAGTGGAAGTTGATTAAATATATTTTACTCTTGTTAGAATTATAATAATGTAAAATAGGTTTTCCTATCAGTTGCAGTTAATTTCAGTTTATAGTTTCTGCTTTGTTCATTTGAAGCATTGTGGCCAAAATATTCAGCTTAATGAACAAAACAGGCACATGACACCTTGAGAACACAGAGGACTAAAGAGACAGCTACTGTGTGACTAAGCACATGCTGTTGTTCAAGTTTACAAAGGTAAGTTAAGCAAAGGTATTTTTTTTTAGTAATTTACATATATTCATACTATTTTTAAAAAAATATCCCTATTGTTCACTACTTTTGTTTTAAAAAAAGTATCTGTGGTTTATCCTTAGTATTTCACAAATGTTTGTTGGAAAGATTTAATACGCCACCATGATGACCATCTTAAAGATCTACTTCAGAGTAATACTGACATGGTTTTCCATTCAGTGAAGACTTGTGATGTCTAGATGGTCCTAAACGAAAATAGTGCCCTCGGACATCCAATATAGCTTCCACTAGTCAGCTTGAAAATCTTCTTATTGTTATTCCTTCTGAATGGATGGTTGCATAGACATTATATATTTCTTCTTTGGCTGTCTAGTTGGTCCTGATTGAAAGTGTTTCCCCCTGGACATGCAATATTAGGACCACAGGGGCCATTTTATTAGCTGTACTGGTCAAAGACCGGAAGAGCTGATGCAGCGGCTTGTTTTCCAGCCAGTAGCTAGCATCCACTGTCTACCTGCCCGTTAACAGAAGTTTATTATTGGTACTTCACCTAGACTACTGAAAAGATTGCCTGAAACTTTATGGGGGTGCAGAATAGTCTCCCTTTTATTCTTTTTAATGTTGTAAGAGGCAAATGAATTAGACAGGAACCATTGTGACTTGTAACCGAAAGGGGATGGGTTCAGATCCAACTATTGGATCTGCCCATGTCAGCTGCCATGGTGTGTCTTTGGGCAAGGCACTTTTTTCCAGTTGCCTTTGTACTAAATAGTATATTTACTATATTTCAGTGCCATATTACACCAAACCAAATCAAAAATTACACACACATTCATCCCAGTCTAAAATGATCCTATAAGAAAATGGTGCCCCTTGAACATCTTGAAAATCATGTTATTGCCACATGTAAACAGTCTATATATATATATATATATGTATGTATGTGTGTGTGTGTGTGTGTGTGTATATATATATATATATATATATGAGGCTGGACATTGAGATGGTCAAAAATGAAAATTTTACCAACTTGACATTTAGCATGGCCACAACCATGGCTGTCTCGAAAATCGTATTAAGGCTCCACTTCCTGAATGGAAAAAGTGTTGATATGACTGCCACAGTGGCCCTCATGAAAATCTTGTTATAGATAATTCTCCTATTGAACGGTTATCTATTTCTCAATAGGATGGTTGTATCAAGATAGAGTTTTCACTGAAACCCTTTCAGTGTGTAGTTGATTCTATATTAAAATGAAGCTGACTGAACTTTCTAAGGGCTGTTCTAGTAAAACATACATAGAACCCAGGGATAGCACTTTTAATGTGGGGTACTCACCCATAGATGTAATTTAGAATTTTCATGTCATTTTAATATGAATTCTGTGAACTCAAAGTGCTGGCATATATTTTTTAAAAACTGACTTTCCTGGGCACTATATATGTTAAATGGAACAGCCCTATATAGCTGCCTTGTCTGCAATCTAGAAAATATTTTGTTGGCTTCTTCTGATGAATAGATGGTTGTATCAGCATGGGATTTTCACCAAAGCAGTACAAACAGTATGTAGATTATTCTAAATGCTCAGACATCCAACATAACAACCCTACTGCCTGACAGTGTAAAGAAAAGTATTCCATATTCATCTGGAATGAATGATAGCATCAACATTTGGATTTCACTATAAACAGTTCTTACAGTATTTTATTGGTCCCAAATGAAATTGGTGCCAACCTAACCATCAACATGTTCATGGTGTTGAAAACGAGGCTTGAAAACCAGACTTGCTTGACCTTGTGGTCAAGTCAAAGGTCACTGCCTGCAATTTTGTACCTCATTGAGTTTATGAACACGATGACCTGTATGTATGCAAATGAATTGTTTCCAAATGAACAGGTTGGTAGTCAGGGTTCTAACATTGATTTTGGGGCCAATTGTCTTGGCTCATTTTTTTTATCTGTGATGGTTTATGAGCATATATCTGAGGAATAACTTGAATCATACCAGTTCAATGAATTGATTATTTTCTGATATGTTAAATATGGATTAAACTTGCTATGTGGGTATATTTTGATAGTATCTGAGAGGAGTTAAGTGATTTTCTCTCCACCACAAAGAGTTTTGTACTGCACTTGTGAAAATGTTAACTAAGACATGGAAGAAAATATATGTATTGCTATATTTGGCAAGTAGGATTATCTCAAAGATATCAGTGATGATTTCAGTACTCAGCATAAAAAAGAAAACAAATAAAAAGGAGGGAAGAAACAGATCTCTTGGATTACTTTTTAGCCAGTAGAGTGTCAATCCCTTTGAGTGACTCTTGTTTTGCCTTACAGGCTGCAATTTTTATTATTGTTCCTGCTTTATATAATCATCTCAACTGTCTGAGTTTTATTCATATTTTTTTTAAATATAAATATGGCCAGAATTGCTTTGTACACTTTGATTATAAAAAAAGTTATTTAATTTTTCCATAGAGTACATCTTTGACCTTTGTCAATATTTTCTTTACTTCTACACTTTCTTACTGTGCCACTGTGTCCGTGTCATAACCCTAGCATATTTTCCATTGGATCACTCGCATATTTGGCACAGCTTTTGTCTATTTGCAAGGATGATATGCATGTGTCTTTCTTATGGTATTTTTTTGTTGTTGTTGTTGTTGTAATAGCTATGGACGCAAGCAGCATTCAACTCCATCCTGTACTAGTTCCACTGCCAGACAGACAATAGCCGCCATGCTTTAGACACATTACAAGGTGAAATATTGTTATTAAAATGATATTTTTCAGATCTAAGCCTCATAATTACATAGTTTACACCGCAATAGTGTTTACTAATTATTTAATGCTTTAATTTCCAGTATACTGATCTCTCATATTTCACTGAAACTGCAGCAATAACTTAATTTTTGTTGAACCCACATTAGTGGGAAAGCATGACGTTTCAGTGACTTTTTCATCACTGGCAGTGTTTGTTACAGTTTCAGTTGAAGTTTTTCATTTACACATATTTTGTAAACCCCATGATAGATTCATGTTGTACATGTACCTGGTATTAAATACTTTGATGGATTTTGTTCATCCTTCAGATGAATCATTATGAGGCTGAGACAATTAAATCTGTGATATGCTCAGTCACCCTTTTTAGTATCATGGTCATAGTCTTACAGAATTAGTGTTAAATTTTTGGTCCTGTTTAATTTTTTTATACAGTCAAAACTGAAATGCCATGTGATGAAGTAAAAAGTTTGGTTTTGAGGTGTCTTCCAAGTTCACCTAAAATTAGATGCAATCTCTAATGTCCTCATAGTTACACCATAGTTACACCATACTGTGTATATTGATTATTACCTACTTTACATTTTATTTATATAGCGATCTTGTTTCTGTTGATATTTACATTGAGTGTTTATACGTAATTTTTCAGCACAGATATTTGTACCTTTATGTTAATTTACATAATAGAATGTTACTAAGATGTGAACATTGTTACAAAACGGAGTGTGTGACAGAGCAAATGAAAGAGTCTTTCTCAACAAACATGTCAAATGTGAGAGCACAAGCCTTTATTTAAAGTTAAAAAGCCAGCAGATGGAGGATTCTTTAGGTATATTTTAATCAGGCATAGGTCATTGGCAGACAAACTTAATCTCCTTTGATTTGCACAACCACTGGTACTACATTTGAAACAATTTTGAAAACTGTTGCATCAGGTACTGAATTAGAAAACAACTTTGAAAACTCTCCTGTCAGATACTGTATTAGGAAACAATTATTTTGAAAGTTGTCACTTAGATTGCTGATTAGTCTATTCTTTACATTGTTGAAACTGACCATAATCTGTGCCAGTGCATTAGCAATGCTGTTTTATTTTAAGCAGTGTCCATATGCTATTTATAGATTACTGGTTGATCTCTCATAACTGGTTTCTGGCAGTTGCCAGTTTAGTTTTTGTGGGGTTTCTTTCTAGTGGAAAAATTAAATTTGGAACTCAACATTCATTTGGTTTTCAGAGTGGATTGGTTTCCATTTCTTGAATAATTTTTTTTATTAGCTCTTTTGGTCACAGACCAGAAGAACTTATGGGATAGTCTTTTGCTTATCATCTGTCAGCACAAGTTTGTTATTTGTACTCCTTCTAAACTTCTTGGAGGGTTACTGTGAAATTTTACATGCACATTAATCCCATGGTCTAGGAGATTTTTGGTTTCAAGAAGATTTCAGTTTAGTGAGCTTGGGTTTTTTGCATGTTTTTATTTTTGCTTTTATTGCAGATTTATAGAAATGTTACAGATTATTCTTAATAGCTTTAATCAGTAAATCATATAGATCCTATATCTTATATGCTCATCCTACTTCAAAAGCAATCTAGTATGAGATAATTAGTATTATCACAGGTATATACATGTGTAAACTAAGTTATGGAGGAATATGGGAACTGTTTTTTTGTCTCTTTTTTTGTCTTCCTTTATAACATTTTTCTGTATTTTCTTCTAATCAAAGATCTTGTTTCTATATCAAAATATATTTTATTTAAATACTGTTGAATTAGAGTCATGACTCCTGCCTTGTTAGAAGAGGACCATTTATTAATAAATATAACTTGAAGAACTCCAGGGTTTTTAAAAAATTATTTTAACCATTTTTTGATACAAGATCGAGAAGAGCTTATGCTGTGTTATCATTCACAGGATATTATATATTCATGGAACTTATTCATATGTCCCTCGCATTATTTTGAGCCACCCTAGAGTAAAGTAGGTCACAGTGACCTACATTTGTATCATATAATATCAGCCTTTATTATCATCATGGCAGCATTTCATAAAAATTAATAATTCAAAATTGATGTAACAGTTAGCAATGCAGCAGAGCAGTGTGAATAAGTAGGTAGTCCTTAACATTTGGTGATAAATAGAATCTTAAAAACTGCTTACATCAGTCACAAATTTTCTGTATAATTCATTGTGATTTTTTTAAAGTATCATCATGCCACGGTGAAAAAGTAGACAAATATTTTTTGGCATATTTTGAACAAGATCTAAATCTGGCTTTGTTGTTATACAACTAAATCCTGATTTGATTTGATTCAATAATAACAACAGTAACAAATATATAAGTGACAAAGGGAATAATAAAAAGAACAATAATAATGAAAGTTGATTGCCTTGTATCAGTGTATGTGCGACTGTTTAAACTAAGTGATTCACAGTTGGCATTATTGGGGCATGTTAAAGAATAATTATGTAGTTCTTAAAAGGGCTGTTTTGTAATTGTTGCATTGAAAACTGCTTTTTAGGAGAAGCCTGTTTGCTTTTCTTGAGAATATTACAACTCTATGGTCTTTAAACTAAATAACAGAAAAGAGAGAAAAACAACAAGTTTTGTAAAATTCAACAAATAATTTATTTCCATAGAATACAAAGTGAAAATTTAAAAAGAACTTGCAGTATTGTGAATTAAATCCCAAATAGTTATAAAAGTTCTATCACAAGTCCAAATGTATGATGTTCAAAATGAATTCCAGTGGGGCCACGAGTGATCTAAAGCGCTCACCGTTACGGATCACTGCCATCTCACCTCTGTCTGCGTGGGTTCGAGTCTCGGGCTCGGCCAATGTGGTTATGTGAGAAAGCCTGCCGGTAGCTTCTCGTGGGTCGGTGGTTCTTTCCGGGTTCTCCCGGGTTCTTCCTCCACGATTATTACTGGCCTCCATGTATAGCCTATCTTGTGCTGAAAAATGGCGTTAAACCCTATAACAACAACAACAACAACAATTCCAGTACTTTTCCAATCAAGTTCCAGTATTGAATGTGTTGATGTGTAATCTCGAAAGTGCTAATGTGCCAGTGGCCTGTAATGTGGCGATGTGCTAACAGTGTTTTGATGTATCACAATAATCCAAAAATGTTCAACCACTTCGGTACCCTAGTGGCTAGAGCGTCCGCCTTGGATGCGGGAGGTCACGGGTTCGAAGCTCGGCCGAGTCATTCTAGAGACTTATAAACATGGTACTAACCGCTTCCTCGCTAGGTGCTCAGCATTAAAAGACTAGTGTTAGGACTGGTTGGCCTGGTGTCAGGATAATGTGACTGGGTGGGACATCATGCTACATGTCTGCAGCATGATGCCCCAGACATCACAATAAACTGCCACACTGCAGACATCGTAGCGATATGACTCAAAAATTGTTAAAGTTACGTTAAAAATCCAACACACACACACACACACACACACACACAAATATGTTCTTGTTTGAATTAACTATAATTCCAAATTAATCTTTCTGACCAAGAATATTATTGATGAGCACTTTGTATTTCCAGTGAATAATAGTTTGAATAAATAATTCCACCCAAATAAAAAACTGAACACAACAATAAGACTGATTCTGCAAAAGATATTAATTGCAAGAATGAGTAATTTTTCAAGTAAACAAGATTATATATGTATATAAAAAAACTTAGACACGAAAATAGAGCTAGAATGAGGGTCAAATGTTCATTTCTAGAACAGTTTAAGGTGTATTACTAAAATTAATAAAAATCGTGAGAAACATCAGGTAAACCGGGGGGTGGGGGTGTGTTGGGGAATTCCAATTTCCTAGATCCAGTCACAAACTTATTTACATTAATAATGATCTGAATATTTAAACCATAATCATTTTGTTGTTTACAAAATAAATTTTACTGGTTAGAAACACAATGAACTTGATTGTGGGCAAGGTCAAGTACTTAATACAGATGTATATAACATATAATCACGGGGAAAAAACTAACAAAACATACAAATTAAATGTACATAATAGGAAGGAGAACTGTCTGGACAAGTGTTTGCTACTTCATTGTGGATCGCCAGGTGATGAGGAATGATTCTGGCATGTGCAAAGTAAATGAAAAAGTAATTCACTTGCAGAAAGTTCTCTGTACTTAACTCCCTGCAACTACCAATATGCAGATTTCTAATTCATCTGTGAAAATTTACATTACATAAACTGTTTTCTCTGTGGTAGTAATCTTTCAGCTGTAGAGGTATATAAGAATTGTAAATGTTGCTCTCTTCTTTCTATCAACTCTGTTTAATATTTAAAATACTTTGTTACATCAAATAATGCTGAATTTAACTTAAGTTTCATTTAGGACATATTTCACGTAAGAATACTATCGGATTCAGTAGTCTTTCTAAGTTACAGTAGGTGTTATAGCTGTATTGACAAGTTGGCTTGAAATGTGTAGCTTTTATATATCACATTGCTAAATATCGTATGTTGCATGAATTCAGTCATCGCGTCGTTCTAACATTATCATTCTATACTACTATTTGTAGATAAATGATAGGCCACCCGCAAAGCTTTTATACTGAATGCCCTGTTTTGAATACATTTGATATAATCAATTACTCTATCACAACGATTCCCGTCTGTAGCGATGACCCAGGTGACTGAGTGGATTAAGGTCACCACTCATCTCACTTTTGTCAGCGAGGGTTAGAGTCTCGGCTTGGTGAACGCGGGTGCGTGAGAAAGCTTGCCAGTAGCTTCCCTTGGGTCGGTGGTTGTTCCAGGTTTCTTCCTTCACCAAATGTACTGGGCGCCATGTATAACCTATCATGTGCTGAAAAATGGCGTTAAACACATAAAACCAAACCAAGCCAAACCTTGTTGTATCTGGCAGTATACCCGGTAAATCTGAATTATGCATGGAAAATCTTTTGACCACGAGGGATTGTTTTATCGTGTAGTGGTGATTGTATTGTATTTTAATGTGAATATAATATAATCCCCGCTGCCGTGTAGAAACAATAAACTATGACAAAAGTAAATGAAAACACTTAGGTCTGATGAGTACCCACACTCTACCAACTAGTGCTGTTTCCATATATTTAAGGCGAAAACTAGCAAGTATTCTTTTAAAACCGGACTACACGCGGACGACATTGAAACAACCTTTTGCGAAAACTATATAAAACCTTTCCCATGTAAGCGCATTTCTGATCTGTGAAATTTCCTGTTCATTTCAAGCGCTTGTGGGGGCTGTAAGTATCCAGGTGAAAAACGACGCAGTATTCTTCATGTTTCAGTGTAGTTGGGACACAATATAACTATGTCTGAACGTAGTAAAGGAGGAATCGTGATGTCAAGGAGCTCCGAGTCAGTCATCCAGTGCCGGACGTCAGTTCCACGCAAAATATATCTACCAGCTTTTGAGAAAGGGAAATTATGCCAAGCGTGTTCGTGCTGGTGATCCTGTTAATTGGCTGCCGTCATGGTGTGATGGATAGCTGAAGTCTTGGAGTTGACTGGAACCGCACCCTGGGACAAGAAGATGTTCAGAATCTTTTCTCGTCACCTGAAGGTGGCTATCCGCAACGACGAGGAATCGAACTTACCCCTGTCCTGAGTGATCATTACCCATGGCGGTGTATTGCCCAACATCCAGCTTGTTCTGCTGCCCAAGAAAACCAAGCTGAATAAGCATTTTCTCTGCAGTAATCACAAAACGGCACTTTTAAGAGCCACACAATTATTCCGAAAAGGAATATGCCCCAATAATGCCGACTACGAATCAGGAAGATGAAACACAAGCGCAATACACGCAATGAAATTCCATCTGTTAGCATTATTACTGTTTTCAATAATTTTGTTCTGATTACTATTGTTATCATTCTTCTTCTACATCTTTTTTATTCTTCTTTTTGGTAGTAGTAGTAGTAGTGTTTTTATTATTTGACAGCGCCGATTTGTCCCTACTTGAATACTGAGTTTAGAAAACGAAACCGTGACACAGTAAATGAAAATACACATAAATTCAATATTCTTAAAGCAAAGCGAGTTTGTCTATTTTGGCGGTATGAAGAGACTCAATTATTAGCCATTTAGATAGTGTGATTCAGCCTGCGTACTTCAAGAATACGAAAATAAAATCTCTCTCTCTCTCTCTCTCTCTCTCTCTCTCTCTCTCTCTCTGTGTGAAAACACTGGGCTATGACTCAGAAAGCTCTCATCAGGCTAAAACGGGATGGTCCCGAAAAATAAAAATAAACAACAAAAGCATAGAGTGTCTTGCTGCTGAATGCTCTGCGACAGTTGCCTTGAATTCCAAGTTACGATCACCAAATTCAATAGGCTACTAATAGTCCCACTCTTTAAGGAACTCCATGTTACGATCACCAAATTCAATAGGCTACTAATAGTCCCACTCTTTAAGGAACTCCATGTTACGATCACCAAATTCAATAGGCTACTAATAGTCCCACTCTTTAAGGAACTCCAAGTTACGATCACCAAATTCAATAGGCTACTAATAGTCCCACTCTTTAAGGAACTCCAAGTTACGATCACCAAATTCAATAGGCTACTAATAGTCCCACTCTTTAAGGAACTCCAAGTTAAGATCACCAAATTCAATGGGCTACCATCCGCCCCACTCTTTAGTATGCGTTTTCGGAAAGAGGCAAGTACGCTCAGTATATCAGAATTATTAATGCAGGCAAATTTTAAAATCAGAAATATTCGATTTGAACATTAGCTTTCACATCTTTGGCACTTTCTTAGCGGCCATATATATATATATAT